>PVJN01032527.1:0-24083 GCA_004026805.1 Lasiurus borealis | reverse complement strand
TTCCGAAGCAGATAAAACAGGTTCCAAAAGTCAGCTGTTTGTGAGGGGTAGAGTGGAGGTCTCTCAATGACACCCATTCTTTCCGGACATTAAAGATTATTCTGTCTGTCCTATGCAATATTCGACTTTGTATTTGCCACAATTCTGGGATCCAGACCAAAGTGTCTGGTGGGCCAACAAACAGCAGATCCCAAGAGGGATCAAATACTTTCATTTATTTTATTGACATATATCTTTAAAGGAATTAAAGATAGGAAATAAAGATATATCTCTAAAGAAATAAAAAGTAATAAAGAGTTTCCTGGAGTTTGTACCAACATAACTTGGTGCAAACTCCAGGAAAACTCTTTATTATTTTTTTTAATATATTTTTACTAGCTTCAGATAGGAAGAGAGAGGGACAGAGACAGAAACGTCAATGATGATAGAGAATCATTGACCAACTGCCTCCTGCATGCAGGTGGGCCCTGGAAGACCTCTGGTAATTGGATATTTACAAACTGTTTTGATTGTTCTAACAGTTCAAAAGGAAAAATAAAGCATTCAAGCGGGAATCTTCCTTCCAGCTCCTGGGTCAGAAGACAAATGGGATTCAAGGAAATGCAAAACTGATGGTACTCAGGGGAGCTTTAATCACTCAGACACCTGTTCAGCAGCTGATACAGCCAGGCACGCCCACCTCATTAAGGTGGTCCTCAGTCAGTCAGATGACTACATAATGGCCGCAAAATCACCAGAATTTAACTGGTACCCTGAAACAGCTTTATTTACCTTTTTCTTTTTTTAAATCTGAAGGTGAGAACATGAACATAACAAAGCCTGTCCTTTCTCACAAGAAAAGCAAGAATACTGTTAGAGTGGAATTGCACACTGTTCATTTCAAGAAAGTCAAGGGTAGTGATTCGGCTACTTTTTTTAAAAAAAAGTAATTTAGGTTTTGAGGATAATGAATAAAGACTAAAGAGAAAAAGACCAATCAATGTATTTCTCACATAAGTTGATGAAAAGAAATGAAAAATTCCTTAAAGAGTTCAACCAATAAAAATGACAAAGTAACCCTGGTGGGCTGCATGCAGAAAGGTCCCAGGTTCGATTCCAGTCAAGGACACATGCCTGGGTTGCAGGCTTGATCCCCAGTTGGGGGTGTGGAGGCAGCCAATCATTGATGTTTCTATTTCTCTCTCTCCCTTTCCCTTTCTCTCTGCAAGTAGTAAAAATATATAAATATTTTAAAATAGCAAAGTAGATAAATAATGAATTTTGGTCCAAAATAATTATTAAATCTGATTCAAATTTTTTCCTGCATAATTTTTGTTATTTATATTAGCCAAAAGAAACAGCAGTATTAAAAGTTCTTAAATTAAAGAAATGTTAACTATCAGCAGACTTAGAAGTTTCTAGATTGTATTCCTAGGCACTGAGTTTACTGAAAGTATGAGAAGGGTAATAGGCCACATGGAACTTATTCCACCTGCTTTGAAATAACCAACTAAGCATCATTGCAAGAAATAAAATCCGCAGAAAATATTACTTTTTTTTGAGGCCAACATATCATATTTAATTCATAGTCATAATATTTTTACAGCCTTAAACTGGGGCCACTATAGAGTTCTTTGGATAAATAAGTACAAGGTGCCTCCAGAAAGTAAAAAAAAAAAAAAAAAGCTTTTAAACCCCTCTCAGCTGTAGATTAGAACAGAACACACAGAAACAGAAAAGGATATTTTTCAAAAAAATATCTGCAAAGAAAAAGCAATGACATCTTAATCTTGAAACCTCATGTACCTACCTAATACGAAAATATTTTTGGAAGAACAAGTTTATTTAAAAAAATAAAAAAAATTGTTTGTGATAGATAATTTTTTCTATACTAGAGGCCTGGTGCATGAAAATTCATGCACTGGATAGGGGGTCTCTCAATTTGGCCTGCCCCCTCTACACAGCCTGGGATCCCTCAGGGGTGGGAGATAACCTGGTGATCAGGGGAAGGTGATGCCCCCATCACACCTCTGCTGCTGCCACTGCCAGTAGCACAAGCCTCAGCCAGCCCTGATCACCTGAGCCTTGGGCAGCCCCGGGTGGCTGGGGGGCTGAGGGAACCGGAGGACTTTGGAGGCAGGTGCATGTAATGGCCAGATCCTCCTGGGGGAAGGCCCAGCAGTGCCATGTGCCTGCCACCCCTACAGAGCTGAGGGGACTTGTTGCTGCCATCTTGTGGCTGTGGGCACCACCATCTTTGAGGGAATGGCCATTAATTATCATATTCCCTCCTTATTGACTGTGGGTGCTGCCATCTTTGTGATAGTCAATTAGCATATTCCCTCTTTATTAGATAGGATTCCTTAGAAAAAGGTTCAAAACACAAAGAAAGAGCAGCTGCTCTCTCTGTGTGTGGGAAAGCAGCCAGGAATTCAGGCTATAATTATATATAATGGACATCAATTTGCCTGTCGAGATTTATCAGTTTGCAATATCCCAGGAATTTGCAGGTGTCACAGTTTTGCCATATTCAGCCATTGAAAGCAGTAGCAACTGTCAGACTACTGACTTCTTAGCACAGAAAATTTTAAATAGGCCCTTGAGATATATCGCTAAATAGATGACTTGTGTTCACAGAAAGGTAGCCACTAGATCCCCAAGAAAATGAAGAACCTCAAGGGAATTGCAACAGGAATGCTCAAAAGAATTCTAGTTTATGACAAAGACATTGAGAAGTCCTTTGTTCTATCCTTGCTACCTGAAAAAAAAATGGTTATGGAAGCTTTCTGGAATTTAGTTTTTTTTTTTCATAGCATACTGCTTCCAGTAAGTTGTAAGAAACACAAGGGCAAGGAGTAAGTTTTATGCTATGGAAACTATGTTAATGAACCCAAAATACATGGGTCTGATACAGGGACAAACTATTTTAATTTGATGTCTTAAACATTTGAGAATGTGAGATAGGTATCATTATTTTTCAATTTTTTTTAAAATATATTTTTATTAATTTCAGACAGGAAGGAAGATGTAGAAATATCAATGATAAGAATCCTTGATGGCTGCCTCCTGTATCCAGAACTCATGAGCCACATCTGTCAGACCCATTTTTATTATGATGATTTATTATTGTTTTTTAATCCTCACCCAAGGATATTTTTCCATTGGTTTTTAGAAAGAATGGAAGGAAGAGAGAAAGAGAGAGAAATATTGATATGAGAGAAACATATTGATTGGTTGCCTCCTGTATGTGCCCTAACCAGGGCTGGGGCAGGAGAGGAGTCTGCATTGGAGGTGCATGCCCTCGACCAGAATCAAACCCGGAACCCTTTAGTCCTCAGGCTAACGCTCTACACATTGAACCAAACAGGCTAGGGCCCAGGCCCATTTTTAAAGTGTTAATAACTTCTAGATCTCTATTTTCCATATAGAAGTTATTTCAAAAGTGTTATTGAATGAATGATCAAATTAATTAAAATAGTAATTAGGGCCATTATTTATTTAATAATAATATAATAGTAATTAAAATTTTCTTCTATGTTTAGGACTATGCTCTATTTATACAATTAGAAGTTTTTCTGCATTTCTGAATGTTAACTTAGTGGTTAGTAACATACCATAAATTACTCAGCATTTTTGTTTTACCCTATCAAAATGAATTAAACCAAAGGATTAAGCTATGATTCTCTTTTAAGTAGTTTCAATAGATGCAAAATCAAGTATGAAGATATTTAAATGTTTCCAATGTCATTGAAATCTCATAATTTTTGACATTCACTAAGAAGATAAAATTTGCATATCTATACAATAAAGAGCTAATATACAAATGTCTATGATGCCCTCATGTGTAATGACCAATCAGCAGAAGGCTGTGTGTGCAGCAGGCACGGGTGGGTGGGGACTTGTAGAGTCAGGGACTTCTGTGAGGCTTGCGTCCCCACCCCAGTGCCAGCCCCGGGGAGATGAGGCTTGCAGAGGCCTACCTGTTTGGGGTGATGGATCACAGGACTCCTGCACTGTGACAGGGCACAGGCCAGGCTGGGGGACACTCTTCCCAAGTGTATGAATTTCATGCACCGGACCACAGGATACCCTATAAACATATAGCCTGAATTAAAATCTACAATATAGTTGAGCAAAAAGTGTCACAGAATTCCAGGTTTCTGATAAAATGAACCTCACTATACTTATCTATTATCTACATAGTTGTGCAAATTTAGAAAAATAACAATTTATAGACTACTTATTCTACCCAAAGTTAAATATCATTTGCTTAACAGGTTAAATTTTATTTTTTACTAGAGACCCAGTGCAAGAAACTTGTGCACTTGGGGGGGGGGCAGTCCCTCAGCCTGGCCTGCACCTCCTCACAGTGTGGGAGCCCTCAGAGGATGTCCAACTGGTGGCTTAGGCCAGCTCCCCATGGAGCAGCTCCTGCATTGAGCATCTTCTCCCTGGTGGTCAGTGCACATCATAGTGACCAGTCATTCTGCCATTCAGTCAGTTTTCATATGGCCTATGGAATCAGGCTGAAAGCTGATCTCCAACACCCCCGTGGGGTCCCAGATTAAAAGAGGGCACAGACTAGGCCAGGGACCCCACCAGTGCATGCTTGGGGCGGGGAAGGATGTGGGAGGTTAGCCAGCTGGAGAGGGACTGTAGGAGGGCTCCAAAGCGCATCAGGCCCTTCTCGCTCAGTCCTGATTGGCTGGAACCCAGCAAGCAGCTAACCTACCAGTTGAGTATCTGCCCCATAGTTGTCAATGCATATCATAGCAAGCAGTTGAGTGTCCTTAGCATAATATTAGCATATTACACTTTGATTGAATGGCCAACTGGTCTACTAGACACTTAGCATATTATACTTTTATTTTATAGGATTATTTCATTATTTAAATACAGATTGACTTTGAAACTTTAATAGTTTGTTATGTCCCATAACATCTAAACAACTAATTAATTGAGTCACTTCCTTTAATTAGTCAATTTCAGTAGTGAAAAATAATTGGGTGAATCAATTAACTAATCAGTATAGCTGGAACATTCCAAGAGCAAGAAAATAACATTGTGTAAATTTCATTGCATTTATAAAGTCACCTAAATTGTAAGTAAACATTTTAGTGGGTTTTCTCTCTAATAGTTCTTTTGATATGAGAAGAGTCCAACTTCTGATTTGGTTTCCATTAAATGAACCGTTTATTTTTAAAAGCATTTGTTGTACTGGCATAAACTTTGGAAACTCATGTCTATTAAATGCTAATATCCATATCTGAAAATAAAATGAGCAGACTTAGCAAAAAGGTTGTTTAACCACCTGTATTCCTGTATTTTATGGGGAGAAAGATAACTACTGTTTATACCAGAGCTCCAGTTTTCACTGAATAAATAAGAGTTGGTAGTTTTTAATTGCCATTATTTAACATCAATTTAATAAATTACTCCTTATTCAGTAAAACAATGAGGCAGTTCTATAAGATAAATATGTGATTATTTCAAGTTCATTTGTAGAGACATAGAATTCAGAAAAATCTAATATTTGTGTTTTAACTTCACAATTTTGTCCCCAGTTTTACATCACATTTACTTGTACATTCTCTGAATCATTTTAATGATTTTTCTCCCCTTTGTGCTGGTCATTAAGCTATTATTTTTTGGTTTCAAATCCTGTGTTCCACTTTGCTTTGTGAGGCCTAGGCTGTGACCCTGAGAACCCCCTTTCTCTATTCCCAGCTGGTTAGGTTTTACTAGGGTGCTGGGAAGTCTAGAAGGAGAAAAGACTCACTCTTTTGTTGGTTTTCTATGTCTACTGTCAGCATTGCTCCAGCAAAAATTCTTTACCCTGGCAGTAGAACCTGGTTTGAAACTTATTCCCAACACTCCTGGAACTAGCCTCATTCTGTCCCCTCAGAGATACCTGTGGCAATTGGCTGGCCCCCTCCTCAGAGATCTTAGTCTTAGATGTGGAGGGTCCCTCATCTAAGGGACCAGCACTGGCTGACCACTGCCCTCTCACAAGGGGCTGGATCCTCTCCCTAAAGGCAGGATATCTCCTTCCAGTTGTAGACCGAGGTCCAATGTCAGCCTCTTCTCTTTGTCTCCCTAGCAGCGATCAGCAAACTGCGGCTCACAAGCCGTGGTTTGCCACTCTGTTGACTAATGAGTTTGTGGACCTAGACTCTGGATTCCAATAATTACAGGCTATTGTTCCTTGTGATTGAGCCCCTAGCCCTACCAATGAAAACTGCTCCCTTCAGTTACTACTTCTGGGATATCTCAATGTTCTCCATTTGCCTTTTCACTTCTCAGTACCTGCAAACAATTTCTTTATTAAATGTGTTCACTATTAAAATATTTGCTGTTTATTTTACAGTCCAGACCCTGAGTGAACCCTCACTAATTATGATCAAACATTTAGTTACCTTTCATAAGTATAAAACAATGTAAAGAGTAAATTTCAAAGTAAACACTAAACGGCTGTAAAATTCATTGTTTAACTTAAAGTCTATATTCATGTTTTATTTCATTTTGGCTACATTATATCTATTTTTTTGAATCAAGTAATTGTAGAAATGTATTTTTTATAGATCATCTGGCCCAGTGCTAATATGGAAAAGCACTTGAAGACAGAGTGTTCTTTAGGGATTTTTATGCCCATAAATACAACTATAAAATAATGACATATTTAATTGTCTCTTATGAGCAAAAGCATTTTTTATCAACAGGAATATGACTACATTATAAATGTGCAAAATAAGTTATACTCTAAGATACAGAAAAGATGAGATGATAGGTACAGCATGGTTCACCATTTCTAATTACTTCTATTAATATTATTTATACATTGATTTATATGTGATATGTCTTGCTGATGTTTATTAGATGGCAAGTTGTAACAAAGGTCTAAAAACCATTATTGAGAAAAAGAATCTTAAAGTTAAGAAAGATTTATGCATTATGCAATTATAGTGATAAAATAATTCAATCCAGTTCTAGGAGTTGAAGAGTGTTTCAGAGACTTTTCCAATGCCCTCATTTTATAACTAACTTTTATTTTAAATGTATAATCACGAAAGTCAAATCTTCTAGTGAAACAATGTTACTTTCTATTATTCTATAAGTATTGTTAGAATGGAATGCAATTGTATTATTTTTCGTTTGTTTTAAAAAAATTTTAAATATATTTTATTGATTTTTTTACAGAGAGGAAGGGAGAGGGATAGGCAGAAACACTGATGAGAGAGAAACACCCATCAGGTGCCTCCTGCACGCCCCCTACTGGGGATGTGCCCGCAACCAAGGTACATGCCCTTGACAGGAATCAAACCTAGGACCCTTCAGTCTGCAGGCCAATGGTCTATCCACTGAGCAAAACCAGTTTCAGCAATTTTTCTTCTGTTTTTAGATAATTTATAAAAGTTACTTAGGAATTTAGGACTAAGTCTGGGTAAAAATTGGGCAGGAGCAACAAAATATAGCTCACAAATGAAAGGTAATTTGAAAAAGAATAAATTGTATCTGAATATAAGAACAAAACAATAACAAGCTGGCTTACTTAAAGGATTCTTTTCTGAACAGTGTCAAAGCCCAGGGTAAGGCCATGAAAATTCTTGTATAACAATTCATAAAAATCTCAACAAGATAAATACCAATAGAATAAGTCTAATTTTCACAGATATATATTGGAAAGCATTTACCCTTGATAAGTAAACAAATTCAAATTTACAACTTTAATTTTTAAAAGTGATAAATGTGATTTCACGTACCCCATCTCATTTGTCATTGTACCAATCAAGGGAGATGGGCAGATGGACAGGCACCTTCTCATATCAGTATGATGAGGACCAGAGAGGCTACCTTACAGAAACTGAAGAGTCTAGTTCAAACTCAAATTAGCCTCACAATTAATTTCTCCCTTTTGTTTATCCTTGTGGCTTTTTGAAGGCACTTTGAACATATCATATATCTAAATTTTATAGATTTCAAGGTTCTTAAAGGTACCTTTCACTTAATAGCTCTTTTTAAAAAAAATCGTATTAATAAATATATTAACAATGTTACTACAATATATGAATCAAAATATGGTCTGGATGCTACACTCTTTAAAATAAGCCTTCTCCATTATAATCATATTAATGGGTTATGACCAGTTATTATCTACATGTGTCATCCTGATCAATGTAGCTTTAAGTATTTTTCCTTTTTTTTTTTTTTTTTTTTACAATAGAACTACTATTGAGCACAGAGAGGGGAAGAAGAGGAGGAAGAAAAAGATGAAGAAGGAAGAGAAAGACCTGGAGTTGAAGAATGTTTCAGAGAGTCAATTGTAAGGCTTTTACCTCTTTCTCAATTTTGACTGTTGAGGATCTAAGGCATCGTTCTCATTGTCCACAACATTATAAACAAATTGGTAATTGCCTTCACTCTGCATGACTTTCAAAAGATTTACCCCCAAATGTTAGCTGTTATTTTAACTACTAGAGGGCTGGTGCATGAAAATTAATGCACTGGAGGGGGGGTTGTCCCTCAGCCTGGCCTGCCCCCTCTCACAGTCCAGGAGCCCTCAGGAGCAGGAGGTGACCTAGAGATCAGGGAAAGGCTATACCTCATCACAGCTCTGCTGCTGCCACTGCTGGCAGTGCAAGCCTTATATGGCCCTGGTTACCTGAGCCTCAGTGGCTCTGGGAAGCCCCCATCAAAGGCTTTCCTGTGCCTTGGGCTGGCCTGGGTGGCTGTGGGGCTGAGGGTATTGAGAGACTCCAGAGGCAGGCACTGAGGGGACTGGGCGCTGTCATCTTGTGGCTGTGGGTGCCACCATCTTTGAGGGTGTGACAGTCAATTAGCATATTCCCTCCTTTTGGCTGTGGGTGCCACCATCTTTGAAGGCAGGGCAGACAATTAGCATATTCCCTCCTTATTGTCTGTAGCGCTACCATCTTTGCAATGGTGTGAGAGTCAATTAGCATATTCCCTCTATATTCGATAGGATAACTTTTGAATGAAAGAAATATCAGACTTCAGCTATAAAAAAAAAAAAAAAGATTCAGTAAGGTTATCTGCTTACTAAACAAATATAACTAATCCCTGAACAATGACTAGTAGTCAGTGGCAGAAGGGGCTTTCCTTTTCTTTCCTAATTTGCTGGCACTTGGATGCTTGCTTCTCTAAGAAAAAGGATCTGAGAGCTGATGAACAAGAAATCAAGTAGTGCAGACACACCACCTGGAGAAAACAAGATGGCGGCATAGGTGAACACCTAAAATTGTCTCGCACAACAATTTCAAAACTATAACTAAAAGACAGAACAGACATCATCCAGAACCACAGGAAAGCTTGCTGAGTGGAAATTCTACAACTAGAAGGAAGGAGAGGGGCTCATGGAGACTCAGAGGAACTGCAAAAAGCTGAGGTACAGAGACGCACATGTGAAGAGGATGGGAGACAGAGGACCTGGCTGGCTTCCTCTAGCATGAAGGAAATGAAAACTCCCGACTGCACTGAAACCCACTTCTGGGTGAGACTCATACAGGGGAGTCTGGATTGTGAAAAGGGAGGAGTGCTAAGGAACTTAGGGGAGCCGCAAAAGACAGAGGTCTGGAGGTGAGTGCAAAACTGCGCACACAGAGGGCTGACTGCTGATTGTGCCACTGGCTTTCTCTAGTGGGAGAAAGACAGAACCTCCCAAATATACTAAAATTCATGTTGGGCTGCACTGAACCCCAGTTTCAGGTGAGACGCTGGGGACCCAGATTCATACAGGTCCCCGGAGTGCACAGAAACTCAGGGGAGCTGGAAAGGCAGAGATCTGGAGGTGTACAAGTGTGACTGTGCTCAGAGAGAGCTACAGTGATTACTGAGGGACACTGGGACCCAGGGGCTGATGGGAAGCCAAGGCTGTCTGCTCAGTTCTGATACTCTGCCCCATCCAAGCCTAGCACAGAGGCTTTTGCAATCTTGAAAGTCTTAAGGCAGAATCCAGGACAGAAGTTTTCCTGGTGTTGACACAGCTAATCCTCACAACCAATTGGCTTGGAAGTCAATTCTCCACAATGATGCCAACAACAATCAAGACTTAACTACAGCAAGGCTGTACACACAGTCTGCCAAGGGGTGCACCAAGATAATCCACCTCAGGTAACTGGGGAGGCGGAGATATTAGGCCATATAGGACACCTAGCACACAAAGCTACCCTACCAACTCAGGGAAGCAGCAAAAATGTGGAGACAAAGGAACAGATCATAAACAAAATAAATGGAGGAAAACAAACAAATGGATATAGAATTTAAAACCACGATTATAAGGTTTTTCAAGAATTTCTTAGAAAGGATGGATAAATTTAGCAAGACCCAAAAGGAGATGAAAAAGGACCAACTAGAGATGAAAAAGGATGGACTAGAAATTAAATATACACTGACTGAAATTAAAAAATATATATTATATAGAGACCTAACAGCAAACTAGAGGAACATAAAAAATCAAGTACATGATTTGAAATACAAAGAAGCAGAGAATACTCAAAGAAACAAAAAGAAAAAAAGAATACAAAAATGAGAAGATAGTGTAAGAAGCCTTTGGAACAACTTCAAGCATATCAACATCAGAATTATGGGGGTGGCAGAAGAAGAGAGAGAGCAAGATACTGAAAACCTATTTGAAGAAATAAAATGACTGAAAACTTCCCCCATCTGCTGAAAGAAATAGACGTACAAGTCCAGGAAGCACAGAATCCCAAACAAAAGGATTCCAAAGAGGACCACACCAAGGCACATAATAATTAAAATACTAAGAGCAAAACATAAAGAGAGAATATTAAAAGCAGCAAGAGAAAACACTTAATTACCTACAAGGGAGCACCCATATAATTGTCAGCTGATTTCTCAACAGAAACTATGCAGGCCAGACAGGAATGGCAAGAAATATGCAAAGTGATGAATAGCAAGAACCTATAACCAAGATTACTCTACCCAGCAAAGCTATCATTCAGAATTGAAGGGCAGATAAAGAGCTTCACAGATAAGAAAAAAAAAACTAAAGGAGTTCACTGGCACTCCTCTTATATGAAATGCTGAAAGGTACTCTTTAAGAAGAGGAAGAAGAAAAAGGTAAAGATAAAAATTAGGAACAACAAATACATATCTATCAACAAGTAAATCTAAAAATCAAGTGAATTAACCGAAACAAGTTTGGCTCAGTGGAAAGAGTGGCGGCCTGCAGACTGAAAGGTCCCAGGTTTGATTCTTGTCAAGGGCATGTACCTTGGTTTCAGGCACACTGCCAGTAGAGGGAGTGCAGGATGCAGCTCATCAATGCATCTCTCTCATAGATATTTCTAACTCTCTATCCTTCTCCCTTCCTCTATGTAAAAAATCAATAAAATATGTTATAAAAAAATAAATAAAAATCAAGTGAATTAAAAGTTTGATGAACAGAATAAACTGGTTTATATAATAAAATCAGGGGCATAGAAAGGGAGTGGACTGACAATTCTCAGGGGGAGTGGAGTAAAGGAGGTTCAGGCAGAGACTGGGGACAAAAATCATATGAATGAGGACAATGGAGGTAAGGGCAGAGGGTGGAGTGGGAGCCAGGTGGAGGGAAGCTATGGGGAGAAAAAGGAGAACAATTGTAATAATCTGAACAATAATGACTTATTTATTTTTTTTAAAAGACACACCACCTGCTTAAAAATCAGGACTGGCTTACAACACTGAGCACCAGTGTAATACAGGGAACTGCAATACTGTCTGGACTGGGAAACAGGTGTAAATAAATAAATAAATAAATAAATAAATAAATAAAGTGCCTGTCATGCCCAACCATGAGCTCCTTGGTGTACCCGCTCAATGAAGATTTCTCTTTCTTAAACCAACTTCTATTTCTCTTCCTACACCAAGTGCACATCTTACATGTAGAATGCTAACACATTTGTTAGTTAGAACATATTTTCAACAACTCTTTATTATCTAGTGTACCAAAGAATATTCCTATAAGGTCTATATTAAATATATTAATCATGATTAATTTGTTTTATTATTAAAAGATAGCAACTTCTTAAATACATGATGAATTGTTATATTAATAAGTTACTCTTATAAATGCCACTGACACACTTATAACAGTATAAAAGAATATTAGATGATTCAGTAAAGTTGATACTCAATATGAGCATCTTGTCTAGATTTCAGTAGTGTAAGCCATTATGCTTAAAAGAGAGAAACCAGCCAGATTCATGAGTTTATTTTACCTAAACTTTACATTTTGAATAGCTTCCAAAGAAATTTAAGCATCTGAAAGTGTATGACTGTGAAGTAAATCCTATAAATAGAAATTATATCTTATTTTTAGATACATCCCACCATTTTCATCAGCCCCAAGCAAAATGACATATATAAACAAGTTCTCCACCATATAAATATGTGGTATATAAAAATGGCCAAAGCATATTGTCATATTCTGGACTGAAGAAAATAACTATTCTTATCTAAAAGAGGGCAAAATAAGAGTGAATATTTTAAATTATTATGAGTGCACTTACATGAGAAAGATGAGAGGAAAAGGAGATTAAACATTTGATATGAAAAAATAATACTTTGACAGAATTAAAGGTTTTGGCCTACCATGCAAAGTATATTAGGTGTACCAGTTAATAATGCAGAATTTTCTCAGTAGATGGAGTTACACATATGTTGATATATATGCGATTTTATATGTATGCTATTTTGTTATATTGACAACAAGCTTTAAAACTTCATATGCCAAATTTGCTGAAGGTATTAAGATCAGATATATTTTTACACTTAACAATGTCAAATTTTGTGCCAAAAAAGCATTTACAGTAAGTTTTAATTCATTATTTTGAAGAAAATGTTATAGTATATTTCAAGAAGCTTATGGTTAACATGCTTCATCTCTAGATACTTGTGAATGCTGGTTTAAACAATTTAAAAGTGATGATTTCTATGTGAAAGACAAAGAATTTCTATGTCAACTGAAAAAGTTTGACGACCAACAATTACAAGCATTATTGGATGAAGATACATGTTAAATTAAAAAACAACTTGCAGAAAGATTAAAAATTGCTCAGCCAACAATTTCCGATTGTTTACAAGCAATGGGAAAAATTTTAAGGGAAAAAAATATGGGTGCCACATCAAGTGAATGAAAGACAAATGGAAAACCAAAAAGTCATCAGTAAAATGTTGCTTCAACAGCACAAAAGAAAGTCTTTTTTGCATCAAATTGTGACTGGCAAAGTAAAGTGAATTTATTTTGAGAATCCCAAATGCACAAAATCATGGGTTGATCCAGGTCAACCATCAACATCAACTGCAAAGCCAAATCGCTTTGGAAAGAAGACAATGCTCTGTGTTTGGTGGGATCAGGAAGGTGTGGTGTATTGCGAGCTTCTAAAACCAGGTGAATCCATTAATACTTATCGCTACTGACAACAAATAATCAATTTGAATCATGTTTTGATCATGAAACAACCAGAATGTGCCAGAAGAAATAGCAAAGTAATTTTGCTTCATGATGATGCATCATCACACATGTCAAAACCAGTTAAAGACATGTTAAAAGATCTTGCCTGGGAAGTACTAACCCACCTGCTATATTCACCAGACCTTGCTCCTTCAGATTACCACTTGTTCTGATGGATGGCACACACACTTTCTGAGCAGCACTTTGAATTGTATGAAGAAGTGGAGAATTGGGTTTCTGAATAGTTTGCCTGAAAACCAGAAATATTCTATTGGGACGGTATCTATAAATTACCTGAAAGATGGGGAAATGTGTAGCTAGTGATGGATATTACTTTGAATAAAGCACTGTTGATGTTTTTCTTGAAATTATTATATTTCCTTTTATTACAAAACCCACCATTATTAACCGGTACACCTAGTGAAGTCCTTCTGCATAAATTATGAAATTATGAATTTTAAATTTACTACTCTATACTTTAACGGGCAAAATCATAGTGTGTGAGGGAAACTGGTTCACTCTCATTCAGCCATTCTGTGATCAATTTCTGGTCATCTTTGCTTTAAAACCCAAATGTAAATTCTGCTTAACTGCTTGAAAAGGCTTTTGTGGTACATGTTTTCCATGTGGGATGATACCATATCACACACAGGTTACGCATTTCAATGATACATAGGCTAAATTAAATCAAGATGTTTGTTACCAGCAAGGATAAGTACCCCTTGACAGATCTCCAGACTCAGGTGCTTATAAAAACAAATCTGAGAAGCAACATTAATTTTAAACCCTCAGAGCTGCATACAGCAATTCTAAGAGTTGGAAATACTTCAAACTTCATAGACTTACAAAATGGAAAGTGATCAAGATTCTGGGTGTGGGTGGGTCCTTTAGAAATATTTTCCAAATAGTTCTTCATTTGAAAATAGAATCCATGTGCTCCTATACACCTGAAAATGTTCCAAACAAAATCTAAATGTTTATACAAGAAATTTCAAAACACAGTGATTTAATGGCTAGCTAACACAGAGAACATCTGTAGCATGACTG
Source organism: Lasiurus borealis (assembly GCA_004026805.1). Taxonomy (NCBI): domain Eukaryota; kingdom Metazoa; phylum Chordata; class Mammalia; order Chiroptera; family Vespertilionidae; genus Lasiurus; species Lasiurus borealis. The sequence continues at coordinate 9,583 of PVJN01032527.1, read as the reverse complement.
TCCTATGACATTCAATTTACACATAATCATTAAAAATAAAATAGTGAAGTGAATTATTTTCACCCCTATATCATGTACCAATATATGCAAAAAATATGATGCTATTAAAAGATCTAGGCCATGTCACTGTTCAGCATCAATAGTTCAATTTCAAAAATAGAAAGAAAAAGGTATATGTGTTTGTTTTATTTATTTAATTGAAAAGGAATGGGGATACTAGGAAACCTATAAATTCAAATGTTGAAGCAGACCTCTCTCCTAAAACTTGACCCGGCACTGAATCAATTTAGCTCTGGTACAAAAATGTAAATAAGACAAAATCCTTTTCTTCATAGAATTTACGTTATAGTGGAAAGGAAGAAAACAGAATATACTCACACTAAATAAGTAAGTAAATGCAAGAATAGAGAAAAAGCAAATGATTAAGACGGACACAATGAGGTGATGGGGTTGGGAAATGTTTACAAAGAACATTTCGGGAAAAGCCCCTTTGAATGTACATTTCTGCTGAGATGTCTTATGTGAGAAGCCACCAGACCTGAACTTGAGGAACCTGAGGGATTTTCCCACAGCTATAAATGAAGGCAAATTTTTCAAATAACTATATCACTACTAAATCAACTCAGTCAGGAGCCACCCTTTGCTGTGAAAATGTTATTGGCCTACTGTGGGAGTTCCTTATTTTTAGGAGGGACAATGTGAAGTGTTTATAAAGTTTGCAATTCATTTATAAACGGTTCAGCTCAATGAAATAAACATGTAAATAGTAAATGAGAAAATGGGAGAAAAAGTAGACCTTACAAAACATTGACAGTTGATTATTTTAGGTGAAGCGTGCATGAGTGTTTATACTTTTTTTTTTAAGGGAAATAAATCTCACCATATGCTGTCAATGATTATATGGATTTTTTTGGAGCAGATTTTCTTTTATGAAATTCTCCATGACAAACTTTCATTTAAAAAAAATAATACAAACAGCCCCATGTCAAGCAATGTAACACATTTCACCATGTGCAGGTAATAGCAGAGAAAATGCTTACAATAGAGAAGATAGCCAGAATCATGAGTCTGCAGAATATCTGAGATTGACTTTGTTGTGACCCTGTTCTTCAATTCTTCCTTGGCTACTTTGTTTCTATGTCTGGCATGCCCCACAATTCCACCCACATGTCTACCCTTCTGGCCAACCTCCCCGATGCATTAGGTACAGTTCTGGTATCTACATTGCCTTACTGTCTTCTCCATGCTGTTTCTTATATTTCTATCTATTGGCTTTCTATCTTTTCTTCAACTTTGACCATTTGTCTCCCTTTATTCTACTTAGCTCAGCATACCTGACACTGCAAAGTCAGGTTTTCCTTTGCCAAACTCACTTCTTGCAGACATTTTCATTTTATTCTCTTCTCTTAGTCATCCTGGAGTTCTATGATGTCTCTCTGAATTTCGAGATGTTTCAAACTTGGACGACTTTGCTAAAACTTCCACGTTTACTCTACAGATTATGTACACTGTCTAATACTCAAAATTGTTTTTCAAAGGGGAGAAATTTTTCAACAATCTCATCCTACTCCAAAACAAAGTGTCTATATTAGAGTTCCAAAAATATTCAATAACCCTTTGTTAGCTACATACATCTCTGTCTTTTGGAATGAGACGTTGAAAAAGTAGGGACCTTGATAATTCATTACAGATGCACAGCACCAAGTACCCTGTTTGTCATTGAACAAATGTTTGATGATTAAATCAGCAGGACTAAAATTATCTAGTCATCTTCAATAGTAGGGTGTTAAAATAGATTTATGATTACTCTGAGAAATGTTTAAAATGTATGACATTTATTTAAAAATATTTTCTTACAACCTACTGTGTTAGTTGCTAAATATAAAGAGATGGGGAAAAGTTCCTATCATCAAAAAGGTCAAAGTCAAGAAGAAAAGATAGATGAATAAAAAATTATTTGAAATGATAAGTGATTTGATAAGATTTGTAAAGGATACTATAGGATCAAAGAGGAAGGTACCTACTTAGGCTAGAGTTCAGTGAGAAATAGTAGTAACTATTCCCTTGAGAAAGTGATGGATTCTCTAACACAAAATGCATAGGAATTACCTAAATGAAAGAGTGTTATTAAGTTAATTTAAGCAGAAAATTAAGATTTTAATCACAGGAAGATCCCCTAAAGAACAATAAGAAGACAGGTAAACAAAAAAAAAATTTTTGAGGATTGAAATGATCATAGTAGTAGTAGTGAAGGAGAATAAAAATTGGTTTATGAGAAATTTAGAAAAGTTATTGGGATTAATTTGGTGTGTAGTTGTGAGAGAGAAAACTTGAAAAGAGTCTTTAATTTCTGTCATATACAGTAAAGTATATTTTTATTCCATTCATTGGAAAAAGGTGTGGAAAAAGAGACAGTTGGTTTAATTTTGAACATGTTGAATCCCTAGTGCTTGTGGACACTAAAAGCTATCTCCAAAATTCAGGAAATTATTTACATTTGAAACACACATTTATGGACTCCTCGTATATGAATGATTGCTAACTTTGTGACTGTGGATGACTTCACTGCAGGACAGTACTAAAATGCTCAAAGGAAGGTCCCTGGAAAACTTCAACAGATAAGAGTAAATGCAGGAAAATGATGCGAAGACAGAGTGCCCATAGAGATAGAAGTAATACATTCACAGAGTCAGCTAATCTCTAATTCAAGAGAAAAAGAGATTTAAAGAGGTTATAGACCACACTTACGAATGTCCCAGTGGAATCATTAACCATAAAGCAAGTTTGCCAAAATACTACTTAGATAATACCTTTATTCATTTTAAGTTACTTTCAATTACATATTCTCATTTCTACAATTGGTTAAGTCAAATCATTTTATTCTTGGTGTTATTGTAAATTAAGCGATATATTTTTATCTGAATTTAATCATTAAATGACTTAATATTTAGAATGATACCTGGAAGGTATTCACCAAATGGTTAACAGAAAGTGTGTGTGTGTGTGTGTGTGTGTGTGTGTGTGTGTGTGTGTTGTTGTTTTGGTTGTTTGTCCTTGTCATTCTGACTTGTAGTACTGATTTTAACATGTATGTGTTCCTCAAAGTACCTCTTATATGTATATATATATATATATATATATATATATATATATTAAAAAGAAGAAAATTGAGAACGTTTTTATAAAAATATATAAAAATAGGAAATATAGCATGGAAGGTGTTTTTTTATATTATAAATACAAATTCAATATAAAATAATGTTTTGTGGCTGTTTTAATTATAGGAAGTGTTAGTAATTTAGTATTCAATACTAGATCTTATATATTCTAGATGCTATGCAATTATTTAAGATCCTATATAATAAACGGCTAATATGCCAATAGACCAAACAGTGGAATGACCCATCTCTTTGGATGTGCAGATGCTGAACACAGGAGCTGCCCCCGGGTGGCTTGTGTGCTCCCTCAGGGAGAGCGCCACTCAGTAAGAAGCCAGGCTCACAGCTGGCGAGCACAACGGCATTGGCAGGAGCTTCTCCAGCCTCCAAGGCAGCACTAAGGATGTCCAACTGACCTAGGCCTGCTCCTGCAAGGGCTCCCAGAGGAGCACAGGCTGAGGAAGGCCCCTCCCTGCCCTCCCCCGCCTCAGTGCATGGATTTTGTACACTAGGTTTCTAGTTGAGATATAATTAACTTGCAATGAAATACACATATCTTAATTTTTTAATTGAATAACTTTCAATAAATCCATGAATCTGTTAAATCAACATCTTAGTCCAACTACTAAACATTATCAAGTCCCTAGAAAGTGCTCTTAAGTCATTATCACAAGCACTATGATTACAGATTCGTTTTTTATTTTCTTTACCTGGATTTAGATAATTGAAAATACTCTGTACTCTTTTGTGTTTGGCTTCATTTGCTTATGTAATATTTTGAGATTCTTCCCTATTTTTGAGTGTTCAGCAGTTTATTTTTTAAATGTTAGAGTATGTGGTATGACTAGCTTTTCTTTTGTTGATGCATATTTTGAGTGGTTTCCAAATTTTGGCTACTATCTATAAAGCTCCTATAAGCTTTCTCACATAAGATTTTGTATGGATATGTTTTCATCTATTTTGGGTAAATACCGTAAGTTGAATTGCTGGATTATATGGTGGCTGTTTATTCAATTTTATAAAAACTTGCAGTCAATTCTCCAAGCACTTGACAAGTTTACATTCCTAAAAGCAATAGTTGAATTACCTGAATTCTTTTATTTATTTTTTTTACTTTTTTTTAATTGATTTTTTACAGAGAGGAAAGGAGAGAAATAGAAAGTCAGAAACATCGATGAGAGAGAGACATCAATCAGCTGCCTCCTGCATGTCCCACAGTGGAGATGTTCCCACAAGCAAGATACATGCCCTCAACCGGAATCGAACTCAGGACTTTTCAGTCCGCAAGCCGGCGCTCTATCCACTAAGCCAAACCGGTCTTGGCTGAATTACCTGAATTCTTACTAGCATTGGTGTTGTCTGTCATTTTTGTTTGTCATTCTACTGGTTTTAAAGAGGTATTATATTGTGATGTAAATATATGTATTTAAGAGAAGAAGAGAGAGAGAGAGAGAGATAGAAACATCAGTGATGAGAGAGAATCATTGACTGGCTGCCTTGCATGGGGGATCAAGCTCACAACTCAGGCATGTGCCCTATACCGGAATTGAACCTGGAACACTTCAGTACACAGGATAATGTCTATCCACTGAGCCAAACTGGCTAAGGCTATATTGTGATTTTACTATTTATTTCCTTGATGATTAATAATGCTAAAGATCTTGCATGCTACTGCCATTTATAACTTTTGTTGGTAAAGTACTTAATCAAGTCTTTTGACCATTTGGGGATTGTTCACCTCTTCATTATTAATTTGTAGGAGTTTTTATATATCATGGATACAAGTTCTTTGTCTGCTATATTTGACTATTTTTCCACAGTCTGTCCCCTGATTACTTATTTTCTTAATGGCATCTTTTGATAGTTGTAAATAATTTTAATCTTAATAAATTCCACCATATCACTTTTTCTTTAATAGTGTGTGATTTTTGTATCTTTAATCTTAATTTAATTTTAACTTAAAGTTATGAAGATATTATCATGCCTTTCTTTGAGTTTTATGGTTCCAATTATTATGTTTAGAATACTAATCCACCATAAATTCATTTTGGGAGAGCCTGTAATATCTTAATAGTTACTTTTTTCTTCATGAATATTGGGTTGTTCCATGATCATTTGCCAAAAACTGTTCTTTTTCTATTAAATATTCTCAACCTTGTATATGAAAATAGTTAAATATATGGCACTAAGATATTTGCTTACCTATATACTAATATCTATACTGTCTTCATTACTGTAGCTTTATAGCAAGCCTTAGATATAGGTAATAATTATTCTTTGTATAAAATGTATATAGAAGGAATTCATGCTTCTTTTTCATGATCATGGCTATTCTAGATTACTGCCCCCTCAATACAAATTTCAGAATTATCTCTTTCCTCACAGGAGCTACTAGAATTTTGATAAGGAATATGGTAGAATCTATCTATTGGTTTAAAGATAATGAATATGTTATTATTACAGAGCTTTTCAATCCAGGAATATGGCTTATCTATGTCATTATTTAAGCCTTTAATTTAATTTACAATTTTTGTGGTTATCTTAAATTTAGAAGTCTTACTTATCTTTCAATACAGACCAGTTTTACTCATCATATATTTCTGTGTTACTATTAAAGTATATTTAAACATTATTCTAACTGTTTAATGTTTAAATATATGCATTTACCTTGTACCCTGTGAACTTCCTAAATTCAAGTATTATTTATAATAATTTATAAATTCCTTTAGATTTTCAATGTATAAATCATGAAATCTGTGATAAGTGAGAATTTGTCTTTTTTTAACACTGTATTTCTAATTCTTTTCAAATTCTAAGCAGAAAACATATCCTTCCAATGTTTTATAGCCTATGGGAAAATTATTTAATATTTCACAATTAAGATATTAAATATTTTCACAAATGTCTTTCATCAGAATAAGAAAGTTTATATTTTAGATTTGCTGAAGTAAATTACATATTACAGAAATGCTGACTCTTTAAGTATTGAGTTATAGATGGTCTTTATCTTTAATATTTTAATGGGGGTTATTACATTGATTTTTGTTGAATTTGGGGAATAAACCCACTGAGTTATGATCTTATTGGATTTATATATAACTTGATCCAATTTATAATATTTGGTTAAGTATTTTTATGCTTATATATATGAAACATATTAGCTTATTATTTTCTTTTCTTATAATATCTTTGGCAAATTCTAATGTCAGGGTCACCTTAGCCTCATAACATAAGTTGGGAAGTAAGCACAGTTATTTTTGAAGTTAATAATTAAAGTAATAATGGTTAATTAAATAAATCCTTTGTGAAAAGTCCCTTTGTGAAAACTTTTTGTAATTTTAATTCACAAAGTTCCAGAACTACTGCAGTGATCTAGTAAACTTTTTTCTCTCAAAATTCAAGGTTGATATTAAATTATTCCATATTAGCAAAGCTGCAATTACAAAGGACGCATTGCCACATTACCCTCTGAGTATCTGGGTGGCTGTGTGCCTTCACAGTGAAAATCTTATCAAGCAAAATAAAATACTCTGACTTTTAAGATTCACTCGAAATTGCAGATTTGTCAGTGCATAAGGGATTCAGATACTCGTGGAAGCATGCTCCAAAGTCAGTAAATATAGACCATATGAGCAACAAATGGGACCTGTAGAGTTAATCTGCAAGGAGACCTCCCAAATCTCGCTATCTAAGAGATGAGAGGGAAATGACAGCTCTCTTCAACAGGAAAAAGTTCACTTTAAGGAGTTGTTCAAAGGTTTATCTAGAATGTGGACTGTTTTTATCATCTACATACCAGAGATACTATAACATTAGAGAAAACATTAGAACTCCTTTTGGAGCCAGAAACTGCCCAATACTGTGAGTTAATTACTTAAAATAATAATGGGAGCGCATTTGAGGCATTTAAACAGGAACGTGTATTCAGGAGCATGGTCTACTCTGCTTTATATCTTTAAAAACGAAATGTATTATCAATGACAGATGAAACAGGGCCGGCAGGAGATGTGCCAGAGGTGTGGTGACAGCGCGGTATTCACAATGGATGTATTGGTGCACCTCAGGCATCTGTTTTTTATACTCCATATTTTAAAGGCTAGTAATGCAGCATCATTCTTTACATTTTCCTAGATCTTATAAGGTGGATGCATTCCTCCAAGGTGAAACAGCCATTTATATAAATGGAATGCACAAATTTTAAGTAGGGGACATTTTCAGCAAAGACTAAATCATTTCTATTATAGCAGGAACAAATTATTACGGTTCTTCTCCCTCCCAACCCCATTTCTTTAATACCATATACATTGACTGGCTTACTAAGAAACATACACATTGAATTATTCTCCCACTTATAACACTCAGTTGCTTCTCACAAAGTAGGACTTTCAGACTTAACCCAGTTTAGCTATATTTTGTGTAGTGCACAAAAGCTACAAATAATAATTACGCTCTAACTGGTTTGGTTCAGTGGATAGAGCATCAGCCTGTGGACTGAAGGGTCCCAGGTTCGATTCCAGTCAAGGGAATGGACCTTGGTTGCAGGCACATCCTCAGTAGGAGGTGTGCAAGAAGCAGCTGATCGATATTTCTCTTTCACCGAGGTTTCTGACTCTGTCCCTCTCTCTTTCTCTCTGTGAAAAATCAATAAAGTATATTAAAATTAAAGAATGTAAAGTTCAGCATCACATAATTAGGATGATGAGATGAGACAGTTCCTAACTAATAATCTGCTATTAACTTATAGATAATATGGCTGTTATCCAGAAGTACAGCATGGGGAGAAGAAAAGAGATTTACTCAAGAAATAACTAGAAATCAGAGAGACCTCAGAAAAGAACAAATGTGACTGATTAGCAGAGAAAATGTTTTGGAGATAAAAGAGAAAAAATGATGAGGCATGTTTATAGAGATATAACACACAGAAAAATTGTATCTCCTTTTCCTACCTTTCAACCTTATATGGTATGAGAACTAAATTTTAAGATATCCCTGGAGACAAATTGAGGTCCTAGAGGGATTTGATCTGAAAATTCCAAAGTAGATAATTGGAAATGTATAATAAGAAGCTACCAGGTCCTAAAAGCTAAGTGAGCAAACTATGTATAATGTACAAATTAAAATCAAGGAAGCCAAAAACATGCTAATCTCTGTATGAAAATATTGACTTGATATTCATTATTTAGTGTATCCACATAAGAATTAAATATCAGAGGAGAATCCGAGATGGTGGCATAGGTAAACACCTACAATGCTGCCTAGCACAACAATTTCAAAACTACAACTAAAAGACAGAACAGACATCATCCAGAACCACAGGAAAGCTGGCTGAGTGTAAGTTCTATAGTTAGAAGGAAAGAGAGAGGCTCACAGAAACCCAGAGGAGCTGCAAAAAGCTGAGGTATGGAGACGTGTGCACTAAGAGAGTGGGTGCCTGAGTACCTGGCTGGCTTTCTCTGGTGGGAGACTCCCAAAGGCATTGAACCCCTTATCTTACGACATTAAACCCCAGATCCAGCCGAAACTCATATGGGGTGAGTTTAGACTGTGAAAAGGGAGAAGTGCACGGAAATTTAGGGGAGTTGCAAAAGAGGTCTGGTCACGCACGGCACTGCACAGAGGACAGATTGCTGATTGTGCCACTGGCTTTCGCCAGTGGGCAGGAGACAGACCCTCCCAACTGTGCCACTTCTGACTCCACTAAGCCCCTGTTTCCTGTGAAACCCTGGAGATCTAGACTCGTGTGGTCCTGGTGCAAAGGGGAGCTGGAAAGGCAGCGGTTAGAGGCACTTCAGGTGCATGCGAGCAAGGACAGCTCCAGTGATTACCCAGTCACGTGAGACTCAGGGGCCGTGGAGGGTGGGGCAGAATGGAAGGCAAGGCGGTCCCTTAAGAAATGAGACTCCACCCATCCCAAGCTTAACAGAGGCTTCTGTGGTTTTGCAAGTCTGGTATCATAAGGCTGAATTCAACACAGAAGTTTCCCCAGCATAGTGAAAATGCTGAGACAAGAGATGGGATCACAAACAAAAGAAATGGAGGGAAAAAAAAAATGACTGGATATAGAGTTCAAAACCACGCTTATAAGGTTTTTCAAGAATATGCTAAAAAAGTTGGATAAACTTAGCGAGAGCCAAGAAGAGATGAAAAAAGTACCAACTAAAGATGCAAAATAGCCAACTAGAGATGATAAAGGTCCAATTACAGATGAAAAAGGACCAACTAGAAGTTAAACATACACTGACTGAAATAAAAAATATTATACAGAGTCCTAACAGCAGACTAGAGGAAGGCAAGAATCAAGTCAAAAATTTGAAATATAAAGAAGCAGAAAACACTCAACTGGAAAAGCAAGAAGAGAAAAGAATCCAAAAATGTGAAGATAATGTAAGGAGCCTCTGGGACAGCTTCAAGCGTACCAACATCAG
>PVJN01032526.1:0-24084 GCA_004026805.1 Lasiurus borealis | reverse complement strand
GACAATAAAGAACATTATAAACTGATGTACAAAAGGATAGATACAGAGGCAGTAAAGCCTCAAACAGACTGAAATTATAGCAGGAAGATTAAAGTTAGGTGGGGTAGATGGGAGATCAATCAAGGGACTTGTATGCATGCATATAAGCATAACCAATGAACACAGACACTGGGGGGGTTGGGGTATGCCTGGAAGGGAGAGGGGGCATGGGGAAACATGTATAAAAAATTAATAAAAAAAAAAGAAAAAAAAAAAGAAATGTATTGTCTCACCATTCTAGATGCTAGAAGTCTGAAACCAAAGAGTTGGCAGAACCAAGCTGTCTTTGAAGTATCTAAGGGGTTCATTGTCTGTTCCAGCTCCTGATACCTCCAGGCATTACTCGGTTTGTGGCAGGAGACATATACTACATAGTGATTGAAACAAGGGAAGCTTACTATGGTTATTATGCCATTAGAAAAGAGATATAGGAGAATTCTACAGAGTATCCTCTAAGGCTGAGAGAGAGCATCCAGGAATGGAAATGTAGAAAGGGCCTCCCTGCTGCAGGCTGGGGTTCATACCTTTCTGGAGAAGGTGAAGCCCACTAAGGCAGAGGAGTTCACTATGTGCCTCGGTCAGAGCTGGTCCACAGGAAGCACCTGGAATGCCTGGTGTCCACATTGAGAGAGGAGAGAGGAACATAGGGAGTTGGGATGCCAATACTAGCAAGCGGTCTGGAGTGTGAGGTCCCTATTGCAAGGTCTGTGAGAAAATGGTCACCAGGTCAGGCTGTGAGTTTGCCAAGGATTCTGCACCTTACTTATATATTTGATATACTAAAGAAGTAGCAAAAGAGGAATTTTTAAAAATACTGTATCCTCATAGAAAGAGGCAAAATTGGACATATATCACCTCACTCTTGGGGTATAGTGACTAAGGGGGATCGTTGGAGGGCCTTCTGATTGCTAGAAATGCTCTGGTTTAAATCTAATCATAGTAAGCTGAATTCTTATGTTCAATTTTCTGCATGATCTATATTTCAGTAAAAAGTTAAAAATACGAATCTACTAACTTTCACAAACAGTGTAGGGAAATATATCCAGGATCATGGAGTAGGAAAGGATTTCTTAAACAAGACACAAAATCACCAAAAGAAAACAAAACCAAACCCTGATTGGCTAATTTATATAAAAATTAAGAACTTCCAGTCAGCAAATGCACCACAAAGAGTAAAAATACAAATCACAGTGTGGGAGAAATAATTCTAAGCCATATATCCAACAATTCTATAAAACCTAGTATATAAAAAAATATATTTTTCCAAACGAAGAATAACCTGACAGAAAAAACAGACAAAACACTGGAAAAGGAAGTTTAAAATGAGGAAATCAAAATCCCTTATGAATTTACAAAAAGATGGTCAACCTCACTAGTGATTAAATATATGCAGAGAAAAATCTAGGAGATTTCAGACCTCTCCCACCATATGGTTACACATGTAAAAGACTGACTATGAAGTGTTGGTGAGGATGTGAAAGACTAGGAGCCCTCAGGTTCTGCAGCTGCCAAATGAAGCTTAATTGGAGTGGTTCCACTACTTAGTTTGAACTCTAGGTCAGGGCTTCCCTGTACTGCATTAAAGTCTACATGTTATCACACAGATTTTAACGTGCAAATGAATTTATGAATGTGGATTCTGATTCAGTAGATCTGGGTTGGGTCCTGAGCACCTGCATTTCTGTCGAGCTGCCAGGTGATGAGGATTCCGCTAATCCAGGGGACCACACTTCACTAGCACAACCCCAGAGCACCTCTGGGACATATGCAGCAGGAGGCACACGTGTAAAAGTGATCATAGCAATGTTGTCTGTAATAACCCAAACTGCAGGCAATTCGAAAATCATCAACAGGGCAGTGATGGATAAATTGTGTAAATGCATCCACAGAAAGAATATATAGGAAGAAAGGGAAGCAGCTACATGTACATGCAGCAACATGGATGGGTTTTATTAAAATAATGTTGAGCCCTAAAAGCAAAATACAAAAGTATTTTGGTAGATCAAGTTCAAATAAAAAGGTAAAGCTAAACTTTATAGTTTAATACCTTGGTAAATTTAGTTTTAAAAGACAAAGAGAGTTTTATAAGTAAAATTGGGAAAGTAGTTGGTTCTTAAGGGAGCAAAGTACTTTGCCTATTAAAGAGGGATCTGGGATGGTGGCATATACATTGTTTCTGGTATGGAGTGTTTGTTAAATCTGTGTCTATAACATTTTCTGTGTTCTTCTTCATGCATGTTACATTTTTTTATTTATTTTTATTAATTTATTACATGTATACATATCTTCCCATTCCCCCCCCCAAGCATACCCTAGGCCCCCAGTGTTTTGTGTTCATTGGTTATGCTTATATGCATGCATAGAAGTCTTATTAACCCACCTCTCCTTAACCTTCCTGCTGTAATTTGACAGTCTGTTTGATGCTTTACTGCCTCTGTATCTATCTTTTTGTTCATCAGTGTATAATGTTCTTTATTATCCACAAATGAGTGAGATCATGTGGTGTTTCTCCTTCATTGACTGGCTTATTTCATTTAGCATAAGGCTCTCCAGATCCATTCAGGTTGCTGCAAAAGGTAAGAATTCCTTCTTTTTAATGGCAGCATAGAATTCTACTGTGTAGATGTACCATAGTTTTCTGATCCACTCATCTGCTGACGGGCACCTAGGCTGTTTCCAAATTGTAGTTATTGTAAATTGTGCTGCTATAAACATAGGGGTGCATAAATCCTTTCTAATTGGTGTTTCTAGTTTCTTAGGATATATTCCTAGGAGTGGGATTGCTGGGTCAAATGGGAGTTCCATTTTTAGTTTTTTGAGGAAACTCCATACTGTTCTCCACAGTGGCTGCACCAGTTTGCATTCCCACCAGCAGTGCACAAGGCTTCCTTTTTCTCCACATCCTCGCCAACACTTGTCATTTGTTGATTTGTTGATGATTGCCATTCTGACAGGTGTGAGATGGTATCGAATTGTCATTTTGATTTGCATCTCTCGGATAATTAGCAGCTTTGACTATGTTTTCATGTGTCTCTTGGTCTTCCTTCTGTCATCTTCCAAAAAGGTTCTTTTTAAATCCCTTGCCTATTTTTTTATTGGACCATTTATCTTCCTTTTATTAAGTTGTATAAGTTGGCTGTAGATGTTGGAGATTGAACATTTATCAGTGATAACATTTGTAAATATATTCTCCCATACAGTGGTCTTTCTTCTTGTTTTGTTGATGGTTTCTTTTGCTGTGCAAAAGCTTTTTATTTTGATATACTCCCATTTGTTTATTTTCTCTTTAGCTTCCATTGCTCTTGTGGCAGTATCAGTGAAGAAGTTCTTTCGGCATATGTCTGAGATTGTGCTGTCTGTGGATTCCTCTAGTATTTTTATGGTTTCCTGTCCTATGTTTAAGTCCTCTATCCATTTTGAGTTTATTTTTGTGTATGGTGTAAGTTGGTGGTCTAGTTTCATTTTTTTGCATGTATCTGTCCAATTTTCCCAACACCATTTATTGAAGATGCTGTCTTGACTCCATTGTATGTTCATGCCTCCTTTGTCAAATGTTAATTGAGCATAATGGCTTGGGTGAATATCTGGATTCTCTATTCTCTTCCATTGGTCTATGTGTCTGTTCTTGTGCTAGTACCAGGCTGTTTTGAGAACAGTTGCTTTGTGTACATTTCACATTATATATATATTTTAAAATTTCTTTATTGATTTCGGTGTTATATATCTGTCCTTATTCCCCCATTACCTCCCTTAACCACATCCCCTCATGCCTTTACACCCCTGTTGTCTGTGTTCTTTGTTTAGGCTCATATGCATGCATATAACTCCTTTGGTTGACCTCTTCCTCTTACCCCTCCCTCCCCTAACTTCAGTCTGAGGTTTAATGGTCTGTTCGATGTTTCTCTGTCTCCGGATCTATTTTTGTTCATTAGTTTATGTTGTTCATTATATTCCATAAATGAATGAGATCATGTAATATTTATCTTTCTCTACCTGGCTTACTTCAGTAAGCATAATGCTCTCCAGTTCTATCCATGTTGTTGCAAATGGTAAGAATTCCTTCTTTCTTTCTTTCTTTTTCTTTCTCTCTCTCTCTCTCTCTCTCTCTCTCTCTCTCTCTCTCTCTCTCTCTCTTTCTCTCTTTCTCTTACCACATTATAGATTTTTAAAAGGAGAAATCCACTAGGAATGTATGATGTATATATATTCTGCTAGAAGCTTGGGAATAGGAAATCTTAAGGTGACCACTGGTCCAGCTTGCCCTGGAGTGAGCAGACTTCGTTTTAGTGCTGAAACAGAGGCTATCATGGGCAAATTGGAATGGTTGACCACATACAACTCTAGACCACTTTATATTCAGAGAGCCCATCTGTATATATAAAAGGCTAAATGACTGACCATCCATCTGTCTGACCATCTGGCTGAATGGCTGGTACATATGATGTGTACTGGCAATTTAAATATAAACATTTATTTATTAGTCATTGTTTTTTATATCATGTTTTTGTTTGTATATCATATTTTTGTTGTTATATGATGTTGTTTATTAATCAATTTACCCATCATTGCTTTTATCAATGTTGTTTTTATATCACATTTGTTATTGTTTATTTATTAAGCAATTTATATATTATGTTCATATACATTTTACTAATTTTCTTTAATCTCTGACACTTTTATTACAGAGAAAGGGCAAATAGGGATATTAAAATATTTTGCATTTTAATTTTATAATACTATATTATATATACTATTTTGATATGTAATTTTTTTGCAGTAATGTTTCTTTTAATTCATTTTCTTTCAATGTGCATGAATCTGTGCACTGGGCCACTAGTTAAATATAAAAGACTAGTGGCCCAATGCATGAAATCATGCACTGGGCTGGGGGGTGGTCCCTCAGCCCAACCTACCCACTCTCACGGTCCAGGAGCCCTCAGGGGATGTCCTACTGACAGCTTAGGCCTGCTTTCCCCAGAGTCTGGCCTCTCTCTGCAGGAGGTGACTGGGTCGAACAGGGGCAGGAACTCCCCCTCCCCCACATCACCCCACTGCTGCTGCCACTGCTCGCTGCCACAGCCACCAAGGTGTTTTCATCAACACGGAACTCAGTCCCTTTACCAGAAAAAAATAACAACTTTCTTTAGGCATTTTCAAAATATTTCTTTCATAGGATATGACATTCCTTTATTTTTTATCCTCACCTGAGGATATTTTCCCATTGGTTTTTAGAGAGTGTAGAAGAGAGAGAAAGACAGAGAGAAACATCATTGTGAGAGGGACACTTCGATTGGTTGCCTCCTGCATGCGCCCTGACTTGGGCCTGTAATGTAGGTACATACCCTTGATCAGAATCGAATCCAGACCCTGCAGTCTGGAGGCTGACACTCTATCCCCTGAGCCAAACTGGCTAGGCAGGATATTATATTTCTTAGACCCTCCAATAGTGGGCCTTCGTTTTTTCCTCTAAGAGTGAGATGGAAAAACTCTACATCACCTTCTTGGATTCTTACTACCCAAGTTACCAAGAACACTGCAAGTGGTGTCCTGGGAGCTTAGCCAATGAGCAGTCAGAAAAGGTGTTTCCTCTGCAGCTCACATGCAGGGACAGGACTGCTGGTGCGAGGCTGCTGGCAGGCCCCCATCTCTGCTCCAGGCCTGCTGAAGCCGCCATGGCTTGCTCATCTCCCATACAATCCCCTCCTGCCCACCTGTGCTCTCAGCCTCCTCCTGAGCGTTTGTGACATTATGGTGTCCTGGGCAATTTGCATATTATACATAATATGTTTATACATAAAACATCGCATCAGTTTTTGTAAAGTTATGCTAGGAAATATACTATTAGAAAGACAGAGTCTTTAAACTCAGGGTTCAGAATATAAAGGCTAACCTGTTGGAGGGCTTTACTAGTACTTGGCATCTTTAGTTACAGCATCTAGGGAAGGGCCACAGTGTTAAAAAATGTGTTGCATTTCTTGAGAAACTCCTGGCTACCCATACTTGTCTTGGCTGAACAGCCTCTTTGGATATCAGGTGCCATTTCTGGATTTTACCAAGGTTCTCCCCCTTTCACTTGCCTGTCTGCCTAAACAGTGCTTCGTGCTAACTCTCAGGGATTTTCAAAGAGTATTTGAGTGCCTTGAGAATGTGTAATTCAAAACCCAAACCCCTCATTTTTTATCATTATTCTCTGCTCCTGAGGAATATAAATCCTTCCACCCCTTGCTAGACATATTCATCATCCTTCTGTGTCAGCTCAAGTGCCCATTGCCTGTAGGCTATGCATGGACCTCCATGGCAGAGTTGCTTCATCTCTGAGTGGGCCTCCACCACAGATATTTGTTGAGAACTTAATCACAAAGTGGTAGTAAACTCTGTTTATTTACTTTTCCCTCCTGGACTGTGAATTTTTCAAAGCTGTGTCTTATTCCTCTTGTATTCTCAACACTAAGCACATGCCTGGTACATAGTAAGCATTCCGCATTTAGCTGCACATAGTAAATGTGAACTAAACACCTACTGGGCTTGTAGATTTTTTAAACCAAAACCCCGTGCTGAACTGAAATGCTAGGTATACTAATTCTTTTGGCACTGAAGGAAAGCATGCTGTGTTATTACTAGTATGCCTAGAGTGTAGTAAGTCGTATGTATGTGTGAAATTTGGTTTACAGTTGTGAGAATGAAAAACACAGAGTTAATTCTTGTATTATTATTTATTAATGATTATATTATTTTCCATACAAACAACTGTTCACCTATTTGCCCCCCCCCCCTTGAATTGATTTTTTTTAAAGTAAAGAAAGTTTAAAGAAGTAAAGGAAAAAAGTAAGCACTGATCTGTAGATAACTCTTATTGAATAAATAAATGTCTTAGAACACAAACCCCTCAAGGGCAGGTACTATGTTTGTCTGAATTCTGGTAGGTAACCAGCACATTTACTATTCTTAATTTAAAGGTATGTATTCTCTCTCTCTAAAACATATGGCATATGTGAGACAATTTTATGGGCCAGTAGATATGTTTGTGTGCCCTAAATATAGTCTGTTGAATCAATCCCAAATCAAGGAGAACTATTCATTACTGTGTCCTAACTCATAGGGAAACCAAAGTCAGTCATTCTTCAAATTTAATATCCTGGAACAATATCCTAGTGATCTAAAATATACTTTAAACCAATAAGAATCTCTGTTGTATTTGGATGATTGAGCTTTGAAGGAGCTCCAAATTTTCCTGTGCAGTGCATGAGCAGGGTTTATAGTTTAGATAGATGAAGGCAATAACTGTTGAGATCACAGAATTTCAGTTCTTTGCTAAAGGGGAAAAAGAATACTTTTGTCATTCCTGACTGCTTTGCAAAAGATAAAATATTTCATTGCTCTTAAGTTGGAATTAATTTTTAGCAACCATTCAAAGAATCTATTCAATTACACACCAATGGGCATGAAAATGGATTTCCTGTTTTATGACCCTTCATTTTTTATCAGTTTGTACTAAGCTCTGTCCACTGGGAAATATAGTATATATAAGGGATGTTTCTTTCAACCATTTCATACATATGAATCTTTTAAACATGAGGTAGTGAAACTTATGCTGGCAAAATATACTACAATTCTATGGCTTAAAGACAAATAAAAGCTGAGGACTTGAAGATTCACTGGGGCTTAAGCAGTTCTTCAAAGTGAAATTTATTAAATGTCATACTAATTACTGCATCTTTATTCCTATAAAGCAAATCACTGTAAAGCTATTTTATGAAGGTGATTTTGCTCTGTACTCCCTGTTTAGAATATTTTCTCTTGAGTGTGCACACTGAGAGTTTATCTCTGTCTACAGATAGCCAAATTTCTTAATGTTGGTTAACTTACTATAGTGACTTTGAACTAATTTTTATTTTATTTACTTAAAATATATTTTATTGATTTCAGAGAAGGAGTGAGAAATAGAATTACCAATGATGACAGAGAATCATTGATTGGCTGCCTTATTTTGCGCCCCATACTGGGGATCAAACCCATAACCCAGGCATGTGCCCTGGACCAGAATCAAACCTGGGACCTTTTAGTCCACGGGCCAATGCTCAATCTGCTGAGCCAAACCAGCTGGGGCTGGAATTAATTTTTAGAATACAAAAAAGCAATATCTTATTTTTTAACTTGCCTTTTTTAAAAAGGCAGTTTTGCAACCAGATTTGCAATCCTCCTTATACACCCAAGGTAGTTTCTTTGGCATTTTAAACATTGGATTTAATAATTCATGACCATAGAAAATTACACATATGTCATAGAATATTTTGCAGGCTTATCTGACTGAAGGAATAAAAGGCTAAAGAATAGAAAAAAAGATAATTGAATAACAAGGATAACTGAATATTATAAAGTTTTCTTTTTCTGAGTTTCTAATTTTTGGTTTAAATTTCTCTGTTGGGCAAAATTTGGTTTAGAAATATATTGAAGAAATATAAAATGCTGATGCATTTTCTCTTATTGTGTTAAAAAAACAGACCATTTATTTCCCATTTATAAAAAAACACACGGGCTTCTAAAAAGAATTCTTATGTTTTTCATGATCTTAAATGACCTCAATCATTTTAATTTAATTATATGTGAATGAAAATGTTTAACCACATATAATTTTTAGAACATGAATTTTTAAAATGGTATTCATTATTTTTTTTCTAATTTCAGTGTTTTTGTGTGAGATTCTACTATCACAGGTCTTTTAAAAAGATTTACATTAGAATTAATAAATTAATGTGGAGGAAAATAGTAAGTACCATGCTTACATAAAATTACAGTAGTTTTATTTTATTCCTTTCAGTTATCATTCTTTTCTCTTTTGTTTTGTTTTGTTGAATTTCTAAACCTCAATTAAAATGAGGACAAATATTTTCTGAAGGAAGCCTTTAGGAAAGAAGAGGAGAGTCATTGTGGATGCTCCAGGGTATCTGAGCTTCCACGGATTCTCTGCTTACCAAGTGAATCCACATTTGGCCTTTAAACACTTATTAAAACTTCAGCTCTTTTCTCCTTGCCTGCTCCTGTGGTGGTCATCTCCTGCTCTCACAGTTTGCCCAAGGTTAATTGTTTTCCGTCTCTCTTTGTAAGAGGTTGTCAACCTTGTATAGTAGTTCATCAGGTTGCTCTGTGACCTCAGCTCTGTGATTGACATAAAAAAATTATGGTTTTGTAGACTGACTTGTTCTCATTGTTACAGTGGGACATATTTTTTTGTGTGATTGTCTGTATTTAAAGTGAAAGATGATTTGACTTTGGGTGATAGGCACACAATGCAACATACATATCTTGTATCATAGAAATGTACATTTGAAACCTATATGTTCTTATTAGCAAATGTCATATCAGTAAATTTAATAAAAACAAAATAAAAAGATTATTACTTATAGGTATTTGTTTGTTGCCATTTTTATTATTTATGCCTGTGTTCCTTCTCCCCCATCTATTTCTTCTTTTTACAGCAGTCCCTGTAGCATTTCTTGCATTGCTGGCTTCATGGTAATTGAAAGGTTCAGAGTGGGCCAGGATTGGGCACCCATGACATGAGGCCATAATGTATCAAAATATATTTTTATTCCAAGCACCTGGGAGCAGATGGGATGAGTCCAACAAAAAGGAGTCAATGGGAGAATCAAGGGAGAGAAAGGTTTTTATTAACCTTTTCTGGCTCAAGCTGTTCCTGCTGACACAAGGGTCTTGTTCCTCCCAGCGGTTATCTAGGCCAGTGGTCGGCAAACTCATTCATTAGTCAACAGAGCCAAATATCAATAGTACAATGATTGAAATTTCTTTTGAGAGTGAAATTTTTTAAACTTAAACTATATAGGTAGGTACATTATCATTAACTTAATTAGGATACTCCTAAGCTGGCCTTTGCTAAAAACTCAAGGGACCAAAGAGCCTCATGTAGCTCCAAGCCACAGTTTGCTGACCATCAGTCTAGGCTTTACGGTGCTCAAGGTTGCAAGCTCTCTGCAAGATATCTGCTAAGCACAATAAGTTTCTCTGTCCCATTTTATTCTCTTATTCTTTCAGTAATAAATTCCCTTAGCCTTTTTTCTTTTTCACTTTTTTTTTTTTTTGTCTGTGAACCTGCAGTTTTTAATGATAGTCTTGCTGGGTATAGTATTATTGGATTCATTCCCTTACTTTGCATCACTTTGTATATTTCATTCCACTCCCTTCTGCCCTGAAGTGTTTCTATTGAGAAATCAATTGATAGTCTAATGGGAGATCCCTTGTAGGTAACTTTTTTATCTCTCTCTGGCATCCTTTAAGATTCTTACTTTGTTGTTGATGTTTGCCAGTTAAACTATGATGTATCTTGATGTTTATTTTTGGGGGGTTAATCTTGTTTGGGATTTTGCTTCTTGGACTTGTGTGACTTTTTTTCTTCCCAACATCAAGGAAGTTTTCTGTCATTATTTCTTCAAACAATCAACAAAACAATAAGAGAGCCCACTGCATGGAAGAACATATTTGCCAATGTTATATGTGAGAAGGATTTACTCTCCAAAATTTATAGTCAACAAAAGGATGATAAGCAATATAGTCAAAAAATGGGTAAAGGGCCTAAAAAGACAATTTTCAAAAGAGAATATACAGAAGGCCAAGAGACAAATGAAAATATGCTCTAAGTCACTAATCATCCAAGAGATGCAAATCAAAACAACAATGAAGTACCATCTTACAACTATTGGAATGATTATCAACAAATGACAAGTGCTGGCGAGGATGTGGAGAAAAAGGAACCTTCGTACACTACTGGTGGGAATGCAGACTGGTGCCACTGTGGAAAAACAGATGGAGTTTCTTCAAAAAGTTAAAAATGGAACTCCCATTTGACCTAGTAATCCCACTTTTAGGAATATATCCCAAGAAATCAGAAACACCAATAAGAAAGGATATATGCACCCCTATGTTCATAGCAGCACAAATTATAGTAGCTAAGATTTGGAAATAGCCAAAGTACCCATCAGTGGATGAGTGGCTTAAAACACTGTGGTACATTTATACAATGGAACACAAATTAATTATAGATAAAATGAACTCCACATATCTTAAGATTTTGAAATTATATTCCTTAATATTGTACCAAAATGGATTTGATTTTCTCTCATTCTTTTTGCTCTGGGCTCAATTTCTCAATCTGTTTCCTGTCTTACTAGAATTAGTATTTATCCTAAGTTAAGAAGAACATATAAATAGTTCTCCACTTGAAAGAGGGAAGAATCATGAGTTAAGCATTGGAATCTAAACTGACTGATACATTGTGAGCTTCATTTTTATTTTGTTTTATAAATTGGGAAAGGTAATCCCTGTTTTATTTATTTCTCCATGGATATGAAGCTCAAATAACATGGTATACGCAGAAGCTATTTTTAACATGCTAAATAGGTATGCTACTGATAAACAATTTTCAGAAAGGGGCATACATAATTAATACTTGAATCTTTAAAATGAATTTTATTAAAAATACATTTTTTATTGCTTTTAAAGAGGGAGAGAGAAAGAGAGAGAGAAACATCAATGATGAGAGAAGATAAATGATCAACTATCTCCTGTATGTCTCACAGTGGGACCGAGCCTGCATCTTGATATTATAATACTGATAATAGTTTATGGTCTTGTGGTGGTATGGTAATCAGAGCATATTTTATATTCAGGATTAATTGAGAAATATTAAATAAGCAATTACTTTGTATACTCTGTTTGATGCTAGATAGCCACTGATAAACACAACGAAAGTTATTGATCTTGTAGTGCTAATATTCTAGTGGAAAAGATGAACAGTAAACAAATACCTGATGCTCTGCTCTACCTGAGGAAGATTCTGGCCTAGGATTTTACAATGTTTTCGACAAAGCTACCGTGTGAGAACTCGGTGGAGATTTTGCATAGCTGAGCTTTCGTGACTTTATTGTCTTAATTCTGTTCCTCCTTTTTAAAACCGGATCTTGTCAGATAAAGGCATTGTTATTCATGTTTTGCTTTGTGGCCTGGCTCTCTTTTCCTGAGGATTAGTTTTTATTTTCCCATTAAAAAAATATTTATTGTAGAAAGTATTATATATATCCCCATTTTCCCCTCATTGACTTCTTCTAGTTCACCCCATCCTACTAATGATTAGTTATTTAATTCAACATTTTCCAGGTATTATAAAAGTTTCTGCATTTTGGAATAAATAGGTAAAACCATTTTATTATAGAAAACATAAATATGTACAAAAATAAAGTAGGATAGTAAATACACACATACTCATCATCCAGCTTCAACAACTATGGACTCATGGTCATTTTATTAATGCACCCATTCAGTTCCTTTGTCAGCTTGGATTATTTGAAGTAAATTCCTTGATATCCATCTATTATAAATATTTTTTTTAGTTTTATTATAAAATATAATAAATCCCTTTAAATTTTTTTAAAAATTGATTTCAGAGAGGAAAGGAGAGAGAAAAGGAGGTAAAAACATAAATGATGACAGAGAATTGATTGGCTTTTTCATGCATGCCCCACACTGGGAATTGAGCCCACAACCAGGGCATATGCCCTGGTCAGGAATAGAACCATGACCTTCTGGTTTATAGGTCAATGCTCAACCACTGAGTCATACTGGTGAGCAGAAATCTCTTTTTAAAGCACAACCAAAATATTATCTCATTTAATATCCACTAATTGTTCAAATTTTTCATCATTTTGATAGAGGCTTTATAAAAATGGAGTTATATTGTTTTGGTTTCATCTTTTATAGGGGTTAAAGACAAATTTTATAAGTATCCATAATGAAAGTGAAGATGTTACTTGAATTTTTAAGGCAAAGATTAAAGCTTTGTGGGTTTTTTTTGTTGTTGTTGTTTTTTGTTTTTTAATGTTTTGAAAGCAGACCATGCAAAATGCTCTTTGAGGGGTTTAAGGATACAAATAGATTGTAGACATTTGTCATGTCTAAATAAGTTATAGTGCTGTGACTGAGTTAAGACACTAGGAAAAGTAACCCACAATACTGGTGTTGACCCATATTTTGTCTCAGTGGTGGATGAGTGCCCTCAGCATTCACCACAATTCATACTGGCTTATATTATTAGTGAGGAAATTGCAAGGCATAATTTTCTTAATACTGAAAATATAAAACTGAAAATTACTTTTTAAATCATTAGACTAGATTCAGGGTTATTGTTGTCATGAGGTCAGTCATATTCCTTTTAATTCCAAAACACATGAGTAAAGAAAAAAAAGATGGTGTTTTGGCTAAGTTTTGAGGGTTAGGTGTGCTTGGGAAGGTGGAGGCTGGTTAGGATGTGTTATCTAATAAAAGAGTAATATGCAAATTGACCATACCTCTGCCACACCTACCACCCATGCCCACCAACCAATCAGAGCAAGTATACAAATTAACCCAACCAAGAGGGCTATGGCCACAGAGAGAGCAGGAAGGAGGCGTGGGTTGCCTTGGCAATGAAGGAAGCCAAGCTTTCCATAAACCCTGGCTGGCCCAGGCCTCCACTTAAGGTAACAAAGTTTCAATGGCTGTGGGACAAGAAGGCTTGGCTCCGCTCCACGCTACAAAATTTCAATTGTAGAAGATAAATAAATCTCAGATAGCAGGGCCTTCACTTAGGTCGCCAGGGGGCATGGCCTGCCCCCAAACCACCACAGGCTCCTCACCCAGGTCACCCCGCATCCCAAGGTTTGTCCAGGACACCCTTCAGGACAAGCCAGCTGGCCCCCATCAGTGCAGCAGGCCTCTATACTATCTAATAAAAGAGTAATATGTAGATTGGTAATCACTCCAACACGCAAGATGACTGCCCCCATGTGGTCAAAAGGTCCTGTCCTCATGTGGACACAAGATGGCAACCACAAGATGGCCAGCAGGGGAGGGCAGTTGGAGGGACCAGGCCTGCAAGGGAGGGCAGCTAGGGGCAAACAGGCTGGCAGAAGAGCAATCAGGCATCAATTAGGCTGGCATGGGAATGATCAGGGGGTGATCAGACTGGCAGGCAGAAGCAGTTAGGGGCAATCAGGAAGGCAGGCAAGTGAGCAGTTGGAAGCCAGCAGTCCTATATTGTGAGAGTGATGTCTGACTGCCTGTTTAGGCCTGATCCTACCTGAATCATGCTGGGGTGGGGGGCACAGCTTGAGTTCTACTGAACCAGCACTGGTGGTGCACCTTGAGGTTCCCTGTCAGGCCTCGCTGGGTGGGGGGCATGGCCTGAGGTCCCCTGTCAAGCCCAGCCAGGCATGGGGGCAGCCTCAGGTCCCCTGGCCCCATGCTGGGGTGGGGGGTACAGTCTGAGGTCCCCAGTACTGGTGCCCTCTCAAGCCCCACCTGGTGGAGGGCACAGACTCAGGTCCCCTGTAAAGTCCTGCTGGGCAGGGAATGAGGTCTGAGATCCCTGTAAAGCCCTGTGGAGGGGAGGAGGAGAAGGAAGGGCATAGCCTCAGGTCCCTGCTGATTGCTCATTATGGCTCCTTATGGGAACTTGGCTTCAGCTGTGGATGTAATTGTCTTTGTGACAGAGTGGTGGTCAATTAGCATATTCCCTCTTCATTAGATAGGAAGGATAGTTTATGTAATTGTAGAGCAAGTTCAAATCTGCAGTGAGAACTGGTCTTGTAGCTCAGTGGTTGAGTGTTGACCTATATGACCCAGAAGGTGATTGTTAGATTCCTGGTTAAGGCACATGCCTGAATTGTGGGCTCAATCCCCAGTGTGGGGCATGCAAGAGGCAGCTGATCAATGATTATCTCTCATCATTGATGTTTCTCTCTCTCCTTCTCCCTTCCTCTCTGAAATCAATAAAAATATATTTTTTAAAAAATCTGCAGTAAAGGCTGTCAGATTGGAGACCTGGGAAAAGTTGATGTTGCAGCTCAGGACTGAAGGCAGTCTGCTCATAGAATTTTTTCTTTTTCAGGGAAGGTCATTCTTTTGCTTTTTTAAAGTCCTTCAACAGTTTGGATGAAGACCACCTATATTATGGAAGGCAATCTACTTTACTCAAAGCAGATTTAAATGTTAATCTCATTAAAAAACCCTTCATAGCAACATCTGTGGGAACCTCTTTCCACGTCCCGCGTGGTTCAGGGTTCCCGGGTCAGGGTTCAGGTTTTGAAGGAGGCCGCACGCAAACATTAATTTGGTGATATTGGGGGGCCAGGCGGGAGCCTTCCTCTAGTGGAAAGGACTGACACTTTCCTTTGGTCTTGACATCCCTTTTATTTAGGTTTGGGATACACCCTTTGCCCCGAAGCAGGCAATTCCAGTAACAAGTAGATTATCTTATCAGTCAGGATTGACATGATTATTTGATGGGGAAGTTCATTGTTTCAATTAGATAGGGAGTGGCTAGTTTTGACCTTTCAGAGCTTCAAGGTTGACCAGCCTTCTAGCCTCATGTTTTCATCTATTTAGTGAGAACAGTGTTTTGGTTTCTGACAAACATCCAAATACATTTGACCAAATATCTGAACACTCTGTCCTAGACCAGTGGTTAGCAAACTGTGGCTCGTGAGCTTCGGTTTGCCACTCTATTGACTAATGAGTTTGCTGACCACTGATCTAGACTCTCAATTCCAATAATTACAGGCTGTTGTTCTTTGTGATTAAGCCCCTACATGGTGGCAGATAAAGTTAACCACCATAGGTGGAAGCTTTGGCATAGGCAAATGAGTGGGATGGACTTAATACTCCTTTAGGTTAAGGCAAGCAGAGCACTTTAAGTAGGGAAAACATTCAGGTTTGGACATATTAATTAGCAAAATCAGTAAGATGAATTAATAAATAAACTTAATTTTATCCTCAATTTTTCTTAGTTTTCACAAAATAATACATATTATGTTTCTGAAAAGAACCAAATTTTATTGAGTTTTATCTGTTGATGTGTAGGAGTAAGAAGACAGAGCATCTGCGAAATATTTTATTAGTACAGTCAATTTTAATTTATTGGTAATAATGGAAACAGGGCCACATGGCTACTGAGTTTCACAGAGAACATTTAACACATTAATATTCAGGATTTTCATTATCCACTCAGAATGTAAATTTTACATATATTTTAACAGGGAGAAACATTTATGTTTTATCTTTGCTTCCTTTCTAATGATGACTGAAAGGACTGAAAAGAACAGGTCGAAATTGGCTAATCTCTACACCCAGTAATTGTTAACTGGTAATTATAATAATGGAAAGTTCATGTTGTTAGCTTATTTCACTAATCTTGTCTGTTATATTTATGTGATATTTGCTGTAGCTTTATAGACTCAGTCTTTGTGAATCTCTGTACTTACTTATCTCTCAGCTGACCACCTGCTTCTATTCTATTCATTCACTTAATATTTAAACTGTTAAATATAAGATTTGATTGTGTCAAATCTATAATATTCTGCCTATAACTTTGTTAAGTTGCCAGCAACCATATATGGTCTATATACTTTGTAAGGTGACAAGCTAGCTCTCTCCTAGCTATGACTAGGAGAGTAGAAAAAAAGCGGGGTGAAACATTTGGAATAAATACACAGACATAAGCAGGGCTAAAATGCTGCTCCATAATTATCCTTTTTTTGTTGTTGTTGTTACCAAAATCTTATTTCTTTCCTTAAATATATTACTTTAACAAGCTTTTAGTAAAGATAATGATACATTAATGAACTTCAATCTTCTGACAAGGCAATCATCAAAGACAGATGGAAATAACTACAAATTAACGATCTTTCTTAGAGCATTAGATTCTTGTTTTTATTTTATATAAAGGCCAGCTGATTCCAGAATTTGCACAATGATTCTACTGCACACATAACCTGTGAAGAAATAAAATACCAAAGATTTGCGACAAAACATTTTGTAGATGGCTTTTGTTCACTAAAGCTTAATCATCTTTTTTACTAGAAAACAAATGTACCTCCATTATAGATTGTCTGGAAAGCCAAACATTCATGTCAGGCTCCTTATAACTGAAAGGGAGTGGTATGTGTGTTTTCCTTTAGTGATGAAGCATGCATGTGAAGGCAAGGCGGAAAGCCATCCCCTGGGCCCCACAGCCATTCTATGATCCAGATTTCCCAACACTGGGAGTCTCAAGCTGCTTTGGGGAGAAGTACAGAAGTTGCTGAACCTCTCCGCTGACCACCTGCTTCTGTTCACTCACCTAGTATTTAAACTGTTAAATATAAGATTTGATTGTGTCAGACTGTTTCCATTTGGTGTAGAGACCAAACTGGGCAGAGTTTGAGCCAGGCATGTTCAGTGTGCTCCCTCTCTCATGTCCAACACAGATGTGTTTGTCTCAGGCCCATGAACTTGCTTCCTAACTGAGCCCTCTAAAGCTCAGGCAGCAAGTCTGTTTTCACAGGCAAAAACATGGGTTAAGTTCTACAGCAACTGATCTGAGGAAAAAACTAATTAGGATAGCTTTCCTGAAAAGGTGGCCAATATGTGAGTCAGGTACTTAGGACTTATGAACCTCACATTCAGCCAAGTCAGAGAAGAATATAATGCAGACAAAAATTTGACCATACCAAAAGTTGTCACTTTCAACATATTGGTATGTTTTTGTTTAATCATTTTGTTTATGTTTTTTTTGTTTCATTATAATTAGAAGGTATAAGATGATATAAAATATTTTCAATGTTATAGTTATCTTGTAAAAACCTTCAGAATCAAACACTTTGTTTTTATAAAGTAATCCAATGCATGTATATACTGTAATTTACCTAAACAGTCTTTTATTACTGACCATTTATGCTATTTCCAATGTTATGGTTGTGTTGTGGGTCCATAGACCACCTCCAGGTTCGATGATTTGCTAGGAGGATTCATGGGACTCAGTATGTACTGATACTCACAGCTAAGGTTACTATAGTGAAAGGATACAAAGCCAAACCAAGAAAGGAAAAAGGCATATGGGTGAAGTCCAGAGCAAACCAGGAGCAAGCTTCCAAGAGTCCTGTTCTAGTGGAGTCACAAGGATGCACTTCATGCCTCCAGCAAGGAGTCATCCATCGTGTTGTAAAAGGAGAAACTCTTCAGAGACTCAGCACTCAAGGCTTTGGTTGGGGAATGGTCACATAGGTGTCTTCAGGGTGTTGGTATATTTGAGAGTGAGTTTCTTCCTGGCCTTTATACATTGAAGACAATTTGGTTATAAAATTTCTGTTTCACAACTTTTCTTTTTCCTGGAATTTCTGTTGGTGGTGTTCTAATATTCATGGTTCTTTTATTGTTTCTTGGAAGAAATGTGAGAATAGACAACTGTAAACTTTTGAGACATTTTTTATTTTATTTTATTGATTTTTAGAGAGGATAGAAGAGGGAGAGAAAGAAACGTTGATGTGAGAGGTCAACATAGTTTAGCTGCTCCTGCATGCACCCTACCCAAGGTCCACAGCTAGGGCATGTGCCCTTAACCAGGAATTAAACTGACAACTCCTGGTATCTGGGATGATACCCAACAAATCTGGCCAGGGCAAGATGCTCTTATCATTCTAAATATGTATAAACTTTTTGGTATTCTTATAATTTGCATTTTCTTGTTCTTACAATTTTGCAGAATGTACTTGCATACAAATGTCTTTAATTTTTTTCTAAAACAGTATTCCCCCCAATATTGAGAAGATGCACATATTTCTTTTTCAGCTCTGAAAATTAATATTCAGTAGTGTATGTTTTCTTCATTTCTGATTGTTCTGGTTTTATCCTCAGCAATGTGTATGATTCCTTTGATAGATATTTATTTTTTCCTCCTCTTTAATCTATAATCTTCTCCCTTGTAATTTTCATCTTTGGATACTTTTTTTTTTCTGCATCGTAGGAGTGCTTGCCAAATCCAGTCATTTGATATTCTACACTGTCTTTAACATCTCTACTAATTCTGAAGTACATTTTAATTCTGCCATTATGTATTTGATTTTCTTGTGTTTCTTGACTTTTTAAAAACTCTGATTTCAGTTACCTTATAAATATTATTTTCTTAAGTTTTTGCTTATTTTCTCCTTATTGATTTTGTTCTCTGTTTTAAAGAGTTGACTTGTTATAATATAGTGAAAATCTCAACACTTTTCTAAAATTTTTTTTTGGGAGGGACTAGTAGAATTTTTTAAACTTTTTATTTTGACATAAGTGTAGCTTGCCATGCAGTTGGAAGAAATGCTACATAGTGATCCCATGTGTCCTTCACCCTGTTTTTCCCAGGTCTTATAAAAGTACAGCACTATGTTGCAGTCAGAATTACTTTAATATTTAAAAGTCTTTTACTATGTTTTCATAATCCTATCTACTAAAGAGGGAATATGCTAATTGACCACAGCTGAGGCCAAGTTCCCATAAGGAGCTTTAATAAGCAATCAGTAGGGACCTGAGGCTACTCCCTCTACAACCCCCATGAGGTTGACAGGGGACCTCAGGCCACATCCCCCACTCGGCAGGGTTTGACAGGGGACCCCAGGCTGCGCCCCTGCTGGATGTCAAGCTGGGGGACCTCAGGCCTCCCTCCCTGAGTGCCAGGTCAGGGGACCTGAGGCCATACCCCCAACAGGTAGGGCATGACAGGGGACCTTAAGGTGCGCTTCCAATCCTGGTGCTGGGCTAGGAGACCTCAGGCTGCTACCCTTGCCCCAGCGCCAGGACCAGGGGACTTCAGGCCACATTCCCCCACCAGGTGAAGCTTGACAAGGGACCTCAGGCCATGCCCCCCTCCCAGCGAGACTTGAAGGGGGACCTCAGGCTGTGACTCCACCTAGCAGTGCTTGATAGAGAACCTCAAGGCATGCTTCCTACCCCAGTCTGGGCTGGGGGACCTCAGGTCATGCCCTCTGTCCTGGCACAAAGCCAGGGGATCTGATGCTATGCCCCCGGCCCAATAGGGCTTGACAAGGGTGTGACTGGCCAGGTCTGGATCTAGCCCAATGGATATGTGAGGGAGGGAGCTGGCAAGGTCTGGGTCTCAGCTGATTTTGAGGTGCATGTGGGTGGGCAGAGACTTGATTCTGGGTCACATGGTGAACCCCAGACTCTGACCGGAAGAAGGTTTTCATATACATTTTACTAATTTTCTTTCATCTCTGACACTTCTATTATAGAAAAAGGGCAAATAGAAATATTAAATTATTTCCTCTAATTAATCCCCTTTTAATGTACATGAATTTCATGCACTGGATCACTAGTATTTTCATAATTGAATAATATATTTGTTTCCTAGGGCTGCTTAAACTATTTATCACAAACTTGGTAGCTTAAAGCAATATAGTTCGACCCAGAGGTCCAAATCCATTTCACTGGACTAAGTCAAGATGTCTGTAGAACTGATTTCTTCTTAAGACTTCAGAAGGACCTGCTTTGTGTTTTTTTTGTTCGTTTGTTTTTTGCTTTCCTTTTGTCTTTTCTAGCTTCCAGATACTGCTTGCATTTCTCTGTTCATGATCTCTTCCTCAAATAAATGCAATCTCTTGCTTCTGTCATCAGAGTTCCTTTGTCCCTTCTGTAGTCAAATCTCTCCAATGGATAGTTATGAGAACATGTAGGGCCCAGTGAATGATTGCGGGTAGTCAAGATTCTCAATTTAATCATGTTTGCAAAGCTGTTCTTGTCTTTAAGGTAACAGTTATAGGTGCCAGGGATTAGGACATGAGTATCTTTGGGGCCATTGTTCCATCTAACACAAGGATGTGTGTTAGATGTGATGGTCACGTGGGCTTTTTATTCAGAATGACCTAGGTTCACCCAACGACTTACCCACTGTCTGAACTTCGGGATGTTTTCTCCTCTCTTAAACTGGGGATAAACTCAGCATCCACCTCATGGGCCTACTGTGCAGACTAGATTAGATAATATGTGTAAAGTATTTAGCAATAAATGTTAGCTGTCATTGCCAGGATCAGTGCAGGCCCCAGTGTTTGCTCTGAATAAGGAGAAATTGGCCTATGCAAAATAAGTGATTACAAGTAGAACAGGTGAGTTTTCTCATTTGCTCTACTTTCACTTGGGTGCATCTATTACTTTTTCTAGTTCTGTATTTGATGAGGAGGTGTCAATGCCCACGTTTCCAACTAATTCCCAGTAACCTGCAAACATCCATTTGGAATAGTTTGGCTCTGCTGAGTGAGGACTTCCCAGTTCTACTCCTTCATTCTTTCTTATATTTAGCTTTCAGCACCCATAAAAGTTACAACACCCATTATGCATGGTTATCAAGACCTGCCAGTCCCACCCTCTGAACAGAGCTTTTTCCTTACAATAGAACTATATTAAATCCTGGCATTACGGTCAGGATTACTACCTTTCCTAAGTTGTTTCTTTGGAGTTGTATTGTCCAAGTGGATTGTGATGGACCAGGGTATGGAGAAGAAAGCAAGTCTTCAAAAGCAGCACCAACATTGTGAAAAAAATGGTTTTTGTTCTTTTTTCTTTATTTTTTTTCCCCTTGGAGGTATTAAGATTCTAACATCTTTCAGGTGGGATAGGAGTTTTATTATTATGTAAAGGTCATTGATGCTTTCCTCAATTCATTTCCAGCATCCTAATTAAAGAACACTGTTTTTCTCATCTGCATATCGGTTAATGCTCAGACTTAATGAATGTTTTGTGACCTGGAGATTTTCATCTTTTTCTTTATAGTTGTAACATTTTAGTGGGACTGTAAAGGAAGTGCCTTAAAGCCAAAAGTAACAAGCCATATTGAGCCATAAAGCATGATTTTCTTTGCATGGTTTTTATTCACTATTAACTTAGAAGCATCTGCCAAAGTTGTTCAAATACTTGGCAATTTAGAAAAATATTATGCAATAATGATGCCACTGTTCTGTATTATATCCTGATCAGAATGACGTTCTCATATGGATTTTTAAAAAACTCAACACTAAGATTGTCCTGTTTCTTAGTATTTGCTCTGTCTTCAAACAATTGGTCTCAACAGATAAGTTAGGAAAAGCATTAAAAGTATGTCTCACCTTCTGTCACTTAACACACACTTAAATAAAAGTATTAAATAGACCTAGTACAAAAGTGGTTACCCAAATTTTTTTGATCTTTTACAAAATAATATTTGGGAGCCATGACTATTAACTGGTATTTAATTGATATACATAGTAAGCCTCTTTTATATTTTTACTGAGTTCTTTTGAAAACAGTTCAGCAAGAAGGTACATAGTTTAAGTAATTTTAGAGTACATATTGTTCATTTTTTACTATAAATGAACAATATGAATTGGTGTAATTGGACATTTCAGTCATTGATTCTAAAATATGAACTAATAAAACACATGGAATTCAGCTGCCCGAGCAGGCTTCTGGGGTTTGATTATTCAAGTGATTAAGATGCTATTTGTCAACTCTAGTTTACCACCCCTCTTAATTATATAGATAATCAGACCAAGAACTGCTAATTCTGTCTCCTAACTATTAATTGTTTGTAATTACCTACAGATTAAAACAGCATGTGCAATTAACTCAAAGAATTAATTGTTACAAGGGAATTGATAAAAGGGAAACGACAAGCGTGGCATAAAAGAGGCTCTAGGGAAAGCACCACTGAAGCCAGTGGTGTCTTAGGCTCTACCATTGTCCTCCTTAAGGGCACCACCTTTCATTGGTACATCTTCAGCTCTGTCGGAGGCCGTTGCATAGACTATTTCTTATGATGGTTTTTGAGACAGTATATTTAGAAAGTTTGACTTCCATTGTTTTTGGTTCTTTAACTGATATCCAGGTGAACTGGATCAATCTATCCATTTGCAAAGTGGAGGAAATATTTGTAGCTTCAAAGATAGAAGTAGTGGATGTTTCACTAGTGAGGAATTTTTCTTTTCTTCTCCCCCTCCCTCCCTCCCTTCCTTCCTTCCTCTTTTTCTTTTTCCCCCCCTCATTCTCAGGGAAATATCACTGTAGCATACAGTCTTAGCAGTTTTCTGTCTGGCATCTGAGTAGTAATCTAAATTTCTAAAATAATGATGCTTATTCGATTTTAAGAAATATCTCCCTCCTGTGTAAATAATTAGCTCATTGTTAACTACATAAATTTAACTAAAAATAGCAAGTAAAACAAAAAGCTGCCCCCGACTGAAATGTGCTCAAAAACTATTACTATTATAAACATCAATATGATGCTAGAAATTGAGGGAAGATAGTCTGGTGAAAACTAATATTTGGTCCTAAAAAAGAAGTAGAATTAAAAGAAACTTAAGGTTTTTCCTTAAGTTCAGTTGCACTGCATGGGACCTTTCATTCTTACCAGTTTTGCTGATGTCCTTTCAATCTGTTACATTGTTAGTCAAAGCAGCCTCCACCTGTTTGTTTCACATGGAATTACATCCCTGGGTTTCTAAAGTACCATTTTCCTCAATCCAGTCCTGGAGGAAGTGCAGGTGGGGATTAAATAGAGCTAAAAGCAAAGCCAGTGTCCAACGTTTTCATTTCATGTTGGAATTGGGTCCATTGTAGAATTAGGCTAGTGGCAGTCCCACAGTGTCACAAGAATGAAAACCAAGAGCAGCCAAGTAGTCCAGAGTGCAAGAGAAGGAACTCCTTTGTTTAGGGGCTTAAGTATCTCAAATCTTCCTGTGCTTGCAGTGGCCATGCCTACTCTGACCAAAGACCTATTCCTATGTGTGACTGATAGGAAAGTACCTTCCTGATTTTACCCAGACTTTACTGGGCATACATGTATTTTCCACCCTGTCCAGTTGTTAAGCCCGGAACGCAAGCCGCACTTACAGAGCACCAAGAGACGATCTCATGTAAAAACAAAGGGGTTTATTCAGACCAGCATGCTGGGGCTCACAACATACTCCGAAAACAGAGCAGAGGCTGAGAGCCCCGGGCCTTTGTTACATGACCAATTTATACTGGGGGTCGGGGGGTGGAGAGCTGTTTGAATTACTAAGTTGGCCTATCCTGATAGGCCAGGTAGGGGCCGGGGTCTGCTTACGCAGGTACGGGATGTGGGGTCAGGAAGCAGTCTAATAGCAGGCCTTTAGACTTGTTACCATAGCAACTCCTGAGAGCAAAGGTCAAACCTCACAAGGGACCTGTGGGGTT
>PVJN01032525.1:13685-24184 GCA_004026805.1 Lasiurus borealis | reverse complement strand
GCAGAGAACAGCATCGTTTCTCGGGGACCCAGGCCTTGGGGACCGTCCTCAGACCTGACGCCCAGCCCGCACGGGCCACGCGGGGAGACGGGTAGGCGGGGTCTCGCCCGCATGTGAGACCTCTGCTGAGCCCAGGAGCCGGGCAGGGGGGTGAGGACACCAGACGCCCGCCGAAAGGTGGTACCTGCACCCGCACCGCCCCCCTGAGCTCCTAGAACGTGGAAGGAGCCCCAGCATCAGCACAAAAGCAATCAGGGAACAGACGCAGGCTATGAGGGGGTGCGGAGGGAGGGAGTCTGTCGCTGGCACAGGAGCCCAGGGGAAAGTGGTCACCATCCCTCCTCGGCGGGAAGAGAAAACCCACCATGCACGACAGCATCGCACACCTGGTGGGAAGGCTGGGACAAAGCCAGGGCCCGGTGCTGGTGTGAGCACGAGAAGCGGGTGCCCTGGCATTGGGGGGAGAGGGGGGGGAGCAGCGGGTGCAGGCGCCCTGGGGGGGGCAGGTGAAATGCCCCATGTGGTGGCACAGCAGCCATGCCGCTGGGTGTGTGTCCCCTCTGAGAAGTGGGAGCCGACCGACATGCACACAACCCCACACGCCCACACTGGGAGTATTTCCGTGTGCACATGCGTGTGATGTTGTGTGGGTGCGTGTGTGCATATGTGTGTTTCCGTGTGCAGGCATGCCTGTGTCCTTACGGAGTCACGGCCTGGGTCTGATCAAACTGTGAAATATCATTTATCAAAAAAAAGTGAACGAGCCACTCATGGCCCGGACCGTCTCAGCAGCAGGGCACTGGCCTCGCAAGCGTAGACGAAGCAGACAGTCTGATGGCCGGCTGCTTCAGGGCAGCTTTGCGGGGGGCTACCCAGGGCCCCCCCATCCTTTTGTATGTACCCTCACACCCTTAGAATGTCGTCCCTGGGAGCCCCCAAAGCTGTGGTTTGTGCCGGTTACATCTATTTCCATCCTCCTCTCCGTTTTTAAACTGATAAACTTAACGCGTTCATTGGATTCATTAAAAAGAGATGATAAGCCTTATGAACGCACAGGGCGTGTTTTATAAAGAGTTATGCTTCCCGAAACAAAAACTAGTTGGGAGAAGGATGCGGCTTCACGTATTTGAGAATGTCCTTAATGCCTGGCTTAATAGGAGCCAGCTGGGTCCTCTCAGCTGCTTCTGCAGTCGCTTTACGCGGGAAATACCTCCTCGCTATGAGCGACTCCCCCTTATTTCCCTGTTATACGGGGAGGGGGCGCTGTGCCACAGGAGTGGGGTGCACAGGCCGGCCTTACCCAGGGGCCGCACTGCAGGGGCGCCCGGGCTGGAGGTGGCCGGTTAGATGGGAGGAGGGCGTCTCGTCCGGCAGATGGAGAACCGGCCTGAGCTTGGTGGAAGGCGTCCCCTCCCTCTCGGCTCGCCGTCCTCACTGAGCGAGGCACCGGTCACCGTGCGAGGAACAGCCACATGGGCCTGGGGGACGCTGGACACGCACAGGAGACGCTGTGGAGAGGGCGGCCGTCTCAGCCATAAAACGCGTCTGACCCTGTGACCCCCTCCGAGGGTTCCGGGCACCCCGCACCCCAGGGCTGAGCTGGGCTCTGCTGAAAACAGCGGGATCCAGACACAGCAGGGGTCAGGGTCAGCTGTGATGGGGAGGAGGCTGAGGGGACTGTTCTGGGTGTCAGTGCTTTTCCACGGCGATGGGAGCAGCTGCGAACGGGGTGCATCTGGTGAAAAGCGCATCAAATGGCGCCCGGGCCGAAACCGGTGTGGCTCAGTGGATAGAGCGTCGGCCTGCGGACTGAAGGGTCCCAGGTTCGATTCCGGTCAAGGGCCTGTATCTTGGTGGCGGGCACATCCCCAGTAAGGGGTGTGCAGGAGGCAGCTGATCGATGTCTCTCTCTCATCCATGTTTCTAACTCTCTCTCCCTTCCTCCCTGTAAAAAATCAATAAACTATATTTAAAAAAAATGGCACCCGGGCAGTCTGGGCATTGGCTGCCTGCCCACTGCACCTCGAAGGGTGAGAATCAAGCTGGTTAGCACAGCGTGGCGAGGATGGAGGCGTGAAGGGTCTGCCGTCTGCTGGGCACTTTGAATAAACCAGAGAGGGAGCGGGCTGGCGGAAGGCGGGCTGGGGTCGAGGCACGGACACGGGAAGAAGAGAGACGGTCTGGGCAGGATGCAGGTGGCGGGTACACGCGTGTTCGCCTCCTAGTTCTTCCCTGCGTTTGAACGTATTCATAATAAGACGCTGAAAAACCCCTTGAGTCCTACGATGGAGATGTGTGCACGTTGCTCTAGGGAAGTCCCACCTCAATAAAGACTTTTAAGCTGTCAAACAGTCGCAGCGTGAAGGCTGGGCTCAGGGACAGCCCAGGCTTGTTTGTAAACAAGGGGATGGAGAAGTAATATTTACCGAAGCCACGTCCGACACCGGCACACTTTCTTAAAATCCATAAGACAAACATCGACCTTCTCAGAAGTGATGAGGCTTCTGTGCGGGGACGCGCCTGGTGAAAAGCAAACCAAGTGGCACCCGGACTGGCGGGCGTCGCACCGTCTGCCCACCGCAAGTTCACGG
This sequence comes from Lasiurus borealis, assembly GCA_004026805.1. NCBI lineage: Eukaryota > Metazoa > Chordata > Mammalia > Chiroptera > Vespertilionidae > Lasiurus > Lasiurus borealis. Next base: position 21,593 of record PVJN01032525.1, on the reverse strand, counting down.
GATCAGGTCACGGGGACCACGGAGAAGGAAAACAAACAACATTCCCGTTATTAACAAAGGCTTCTTCACCTTTATGTTTAAAAAAACCCGACAGGGCGCCATCTTTGCCCTTCACGCTCCTCGGCCGATGAAAAGCATCTGTTCCGCGTCTGCTCGGACTCCCTCGGCTCCCCTCCCGGCCGCACCCGCAGTCTCGGGGGGAAGGCAGACTCAGGGGAACAGCACAGACACCTTGAGGCTCAGAGGCAGCGGTTTTCAACCTGTGGGTCGAGACCCCTTTGGGGGTCGAACAACACTTTCACAGGGGTCGCCTAAGACCATTGGAAAACACAGATACGATTCATAACAGTTGCAAAATTACAGTTGTGAAGTAGCAACAAAAATAATTTTATGGTTGGGAGTCACCCCCACATGAGGAGCTGTCTTAAAAGGCCGCGGCCTTAGAAAGATTGAGAACCACTGGTCCGAGGCTTCTCGGAAACGCGGGAGGGCCCCTGGCACAGTTCCCGACACAAACAGGTCCTGTTCCCCTCACTGGCGCCATCACTGCGTGTGTGGCTGTTCTCGGTGTTAAAACCCAAAAAGACTGTGTTTATTTAAAAATGGCATCCAGGCTGGTCCCGACGAGAGCTGCCTGTTTCTCTCAGCCTCCAGGGACACGCGGGGGAGACACGTGGGGGCTCAGACCACCTTCATCCACAGGATCTGGCTGAACCCTGCAGGGGCCAGCTCGGCTCCCGCCCTCCCCACGCCTCCCGGCTGGGCCCCCCGGAAATGCCGCCCTAACCTTCGCCCACAGCCCCCGGGGCAGCGTCACCTGCACCAGAGCTCAGGCGAGGAGAGGGTGCTGGGAGCACTCCCATCTCACAGCGGAAAGACGCTCTCCGCACAGACTCGCCGGCCTGGCGTGGAGATTCCCCGAGTCAGTCCACCGAGAATGTCCACCTCCCTCTGCCCACCACGGTGTGTGGTTTGTGGCTCAGCCGCGGCGCAAGGAGCCGGGCCTGCGAAGACACGCTCAGGGGCTGTCACCCGTTGCCGGTACCGGTGACGGCGGCTCCCGGGAAGACACATGTCCCGCAGCAGCGGCAGGCCGATCCCGGGACCAGCTGGCCGACTCCCAGGCACAGCCTGCTGCGCTCCGCACAGCCCCAGCAAGCACGCGCAGTGCAGTCCATCCTCCATATCATTGTCCTCTGATTCCCCCGATCTCTTCCCAGACGTGTAGCCTCTGAGCTGCAGGCCCGGGTGACTGCATACCGCTCCTGTTTCCTGGGTCCCTTCCTCAGCCCTGCGCCCCTGGCGTAGCTGCACCCTAACCCGGCTTGTCCCCAACTCCTGCGTCCTCCCACACCTCCCCTCCCCTCCCTCCTGACATTCCAGGGCACTTCTGTCCTTGCTCCTCCTGTCCTCCCCATTCCCCTCCCTATCTCCTTTCCTCCGTCCCCCCTCTCCTCCCCCTCCCCCATTTTTCATCGCCCTGTGCAATGATTAGGCCCATTTTTCTGAGGCCAGGAGAAATGAAATGGGACATGAATTCATTTGCTCCAGTGACGTGCCAACAAATAACTAAATCAATCGCTGAGTATGGATCAGAAGAAAAATGTGCGTGATCGAGAAAATAACGACTGGGCTTTTCAGGGAAATTAAGGGGGGCCATCCGTCAGCTTTATGACTGCGGGTGGTGGGGGGGGTGGAGGGGGAGACGCGGAGGGAATGGATGGTGATGGAAACCACACAATTAAATAAATAAGAGGCGATCGAGGGAAAGTAAAAAGCGCTGCATGTAATTGGAAAGTAATGTTCACCGGGGAAAAGGTGTTGTTCATTCTATGTTCTAGACCATGCGGCTCGCGGGCCGCGGTCTGCCGCTCTGTGGACTAACGAGCTTGCCGACCACGGTTCCAGACAAACAAGCAAGCAAACGTTGTGCAAACCCTGACACAGAACGGATCCCAGGTCACCGGACCGCTCCCAGCTCCCCACGGACGGGAAACGGAGGCTCACCAACGATTGTGTAGGAAATGTTTGTCATAATCATCCCACCCTCAACGTCCATCAGCAGAGGCCGGGGACCCTCAATGTCCGTCAGCAGAGGCCGGGGACCCTCAATGTCTGTCAGTAGAGACCGGGGACACCGGCGTGAGCCCTCAGAGCAGACAGGGCCTCGGCACCCACAGGAGCCAAGTGCAGGTGCACCCGACAGCTGAGCACCTTTGTAAATGGATGTCCTGCGAGAGTGAGGGTCCACGGTCAGGGAAACGGCCGGGGGTGGCAGGGCTGGAGGGAAGGGTACCTCCAAGGGAACCCGGGGGGTGACACAACCACTCCACATGGAACACGGGAGGGGACACAGCCACTCCACATGGGAACATGGGTGGGGACACAGCCACTCCATACGGAACACGGGTAGGTGACGAGGCATTCTGCATGGGAACACGTGGGGGACACAGGCGAACTGTTTGACGCACACACTCTGCCTCTGTGGGTCCCACAGGGAGGCACACGGAGGAGGGAGCACTGTTTGCAAACTCAGCCCCCATCATCTGTGCGCCCCCAGCCAGTCACCAGGACGTCCTCTCCTAGTTCCCGACCCCAGTTCCCACGGCCAGGCCCCTGGCAGGGTCCTCTCCCCTCCCCTCCCCTCCTCTTCCCCGGAACTCTCCACCCCTCCCCTCCCCTCCCCCGGGACTCTCCCCCCCTCCTATCTCTGAACCCAAGGCCTCGGCCAGAGCGGCCCGATCAATAGTCCTGCTCGCTCCTCTCCTCCGTCCTCCTCCCCTTCCACAGAAGCGAACCCACGTTTCAGACCGAAGCCTTCTTTTCAGGAGCTGGATGGAGCACAGCCCGTGAGAAGCGTGGGGAGGGAGGGGTGAGGAACGAATGGGAGGGAGTGTGAGGGTGCCCTGCACAGAAACCTCTTTCCAAGCCCCCAACCCACGGACTTGGTGCCGCTAGCGGTTCTGAGGGACAGGCCCCAGCTCGCCAGCCCAGGTGCTGTCGTGGAGTCTGAATTACTCAGGCTCATGGTACCGCCGGCAGGGATGTGGTTGTCACTGTGTTGTTCCTATAGCCGGCTTCCGGGAGATCAGGACGGAGGGGAGAGCTTGTAGGGGAGGGCAGTTAGGGAGGACCAGGCCTGCAGGGAAGGGCAGTTGGGGGTGACCAGGCCTGCAGGGGAGGGCAGTTAGGGAGGACCAGGCCTGCAGGGGAGGGCAGTTAGGGAGGACCAGGCCTGCAGGGGAGGGCAGTTAGGGGTGACCAGGCCTGCAGGGGAGGGCAGTTAGGGGTGACCAGGCCTGCAGGGGAGGTCAGTTAGAGGCAATCACCAGGGAGAGGGTGAAGAGAGATCGATGGGCGGGGCCTCCGGGAGGAAGGGGCCTTTCAGGAAGGAGCCCTGGAACCCGGGGCGGAAGCTGACCTCGGAGGGTCTCCCGCTGGAGCGCTGCCCAGAACAGCGTTCCCTCTGCCGCCACCTGCGCGGCTGCCAAGCGCTCCGGCGTCCAGGGGAAATATTAGTGCGGGCTAAACGAGCTGACGTGAAATTAAATTATCCCGACAGAACAACACGGAGCAGAATTTGCTGAAGGAAGCAATACATTAAGAAACCTTCTTAAAAATGCAATATTCAATTATAACTTAAATAAATCCCCGGGGTGGGAGCCAAGACAAGTGTGTTAAAAAGTGATGCGAGTTCCTCGGAGAAAGGTTCCGGGCGGGCGAAGGGAGCCTCTCGGGGGCCGGCTTCACGAGCGGCCGCCCGTCCCCGGCTCTTGGCGAGGCCGGCTCGCCGCCGGCAGCACCTTGTACGCCGGCCTCCACCCGGCCGTCCGTTCCGGGCCCGGTGTGGGCGGGGGTCTGGGATGGGGAGCCAGGAGGCATGAATGCCTAGAATAGCACGTTTCTTCGAGGAGGACTTTCCTCCTGAAATAATTAATTTCTGCTTTTTCTTTTTTTTTGCCTTTGAATGCCCTTCAGCGTTTCATTTGAGAGGCGACGCTGGATTCTCACCAGCACATTGCATTCGGTATGGTACACAGAAGAAGAAAAGGGCGGTGTGGCTCAGTGGCTGAGCATCGACCTGTGCACCAGGGGGTCACAGTTCAATTCCCGGTCTGGCACGTGCCTGGGTTGGGGGCTCCATCCCCAGTACAGGGCATCCAGGAGGCAGCCAGTCCATGATTCTCTGTCATCATTGCTGCTTTCTCTCTCTCTCTCTCTCTCTCTCTCTCTCTCTCTCTCTCTCTCTCTGTCCCCCTCTCTCTTTTCCTCTCTCTCCCCCCCTTCCTCTCTAGAATCAATAAAAATACATTTGGAAAACAATAGAAGGAGGAAAAGAGGACAACAGCTACAGAAGGGCCCAGTTCCAGCTGTTTCCACACACGCCGTACAGGCGGATTATTTACCCACCAGGCCACACGCAGCTGGCTCTCCTGAATCCGCAGAACAACAATGCAGAGAGAGACATGGAGCCACAGCTTTAGGGTCCGGGGGTGAGCGGAGAAGGGAGGGACTCTGCCCGGAAGTCCTGAGGACGGACTCCTTGTTAGAGTTCTATCTTCAAACTCTGAGAAAACAGTTCCGGCCCTGACCGGTGTGGCTCAGTGGATAGAGAGAGCATTGGCCTGCGGACTCAAGGGTCCCAGGTTCGATTCAGGTCAAGGGCATGTATCTTGGTTGCAGGCACATCCCCAGTAGGGGGCGTGCAGGAGGTGGCTGATCGATGTCTCTCTCTCATCCATGTTTCTAACTCTCTATCCTTCTCCCTTCCTCTCTGTAAGAAATCAATAAAATATATTAAAAAGAGAAGAGAAATGGTTCAGATAAATGGCTCCTGAGGGTATCTCCTGGCACATTTTTAATTAAACACAGAATCCGATCTTGACCAAGAATTTACACCGTCTCCTCCGTTCAGTAACGAAGTTTCCCCACCAGCCTGTTTTCTCGTCCCGTTTGCAGTTCATTTTATTAAAATCCAGAGTCCGAGGACGTGAAAACGCCGAGCTGGTGCCAAACAGTGACCCTGTGTCCAAGGGGAGGAAGGCACCGGGACGATGGTGCCCAGGCAAAGATTTATTTTATTTTGTTTTAATTTTTTTATTAGTGTATTACATGCACACATATCTTCCCTCAGGAAAGGATTGAAATGAAAGGAAATCCAAAGGAAGGGGCTCTGAGGTCTCAGTCCTGCATTAGGATAAAATGATTACCTCATAAAGTCATCGCAGACTGACAGTGGTCGGCAAACTAGGGCTCGCGAGCTGCGGTTTGCCGCTGTTGACTAACGAGGTTGTTGACCACTGATCTAGACTCTCGATTCCAATAATCACAGGCTGTTGTTCCTGTGATTAAGCCCGATCCCAGTGGTCGGCAACCTCATCAGTCAGCAGAGCTGACCAATCAAACACGAAGTCACTTCTTCCAAGAACCCGGGCCTCTGAGGGCAGGGCTGTGGCTGTCGGAGAATCACTCGGTGCTGGAAACACAGTCCACATATGGCTCGCGAGCCACCGTTTGCCGACCCCTGGACTAGGCGCTTGCAGACCTTAGTAGCGGATAACATGTCACCAGAGCCCACTGCAGGCCCAGGCTCTGCAGGCCGTCTCCTTGCCCGCTCACTCCTGAGGTCGTGTGAAAGGCAAGGCGCAGAGGGCTCCTGCCCTCGGGGGGCTCCACCCTGGAGTAGCCCTGCAGGAAGGCCACCCTCAGCCTCCGTCCGCCAGCCTGTGTCCCTACAACTAGAATAACCGCCCTGATGTCCAGCTGGCCAGGAGAGAGGTGGGTGGAGGGACGCCATCTCCCAGGCGCTGGGCAGAGAGTGTGCCAGGGGGGGAACTTCCAGGGGAGACGGGAGCCCCAGGACTCGGGGCGGGTGGCGGCTGCAGGGCCCAGAGGGGGGGAGTGCGTCCTGTCTCAGACCCCTCCCAGGGCCTGTCAGCGCCTCTGACCACAGAGCCCAGCGCTGCCGACCATCAAACACGCAGTCATTTCTTCGGAGAAACCGGGCCTCTGAGCGCGGGGCTGTGGCTGTCGGAGCATCACGGAGCGGGACTCGGTGCTGGGACACGGTCCCAGGCAGTGACTGTGCTGGCCGCCCCCCGCCCTGCAGGATCCCAGCACCCCCGCCGCCTCGGCTCCCAGGCCCCTGGGGCCAGCAGCTCCGGCCCAACCTCAGGACCCTGACCCAACCGCACGGCGCTGGCCCAACCGCACTGGCCCCTCGCCTCCCCACCACGCAAGTGCCCTCCCCCAGGCTGGGCGCCACCCCGGCGCCAGGCACCGTCTCCCTGGCCCCCCGAGCTCAGCCTGGATCTTCCTTTTCTCTCTCACGGTTGTGGTGTCTGCCCGCCTCTCATCCAAGCTCCGCACTCCCCCGCCTGCACGTGCCCTGCGTCCAGCCGCCTGCATGGGCCTCGCCACCGAGAGACAGACTGACAGTCACGTCCCAGCAACCAACACCCAGGCGTGTCCGGCCACTTCTCAGGCGACACTCCTGGAGGCATCAGTGTCAACAGGTACACGCTCTACAACGCCTGCCGCGTCTCTCTCCAGAGCCCACGCAGGACACACGCGCTGCACCCGAGGCCACACGCACACGCTCCGGCTGTGACCGCATGATTTTCTAAGCGCTGTCCATTGGGCGGAGTACTGCGCACGCTGCTGGTATTTTACAGTGATTGGCAGTCACCCACGGAATGATTTCCCCACGGGCTCACCTGCGGGTGGTGCTTCTGACACCCTGTCTGCCTGCCCAGGTCTCCCCCCTCTACCCCCCACATTCACACGTCACGTCATCTTCCAGCCAGTCACCCGTCTCAGGATTCACTGAAGTCATGTCTGGAATCGTCACTCTGACATTCCACTCCTGTCGCTGTTACGGACAGGGCATTTTGTTTTCTTTTTATTCATTTATTTTTATGTCTCACTTCTCCCGCATCTTCGGGACGGAGCCTTACTTCGTCAGGGCTCACACGTGTCTCCAGGAACGGGACTGAAAGCGCATTTGGCCGACCCGTGACTTGAGAGGCGCTGACGGCCTGGTGCGGGGTGCTCCCCTTTGGGGAGAGGGTCGGACGGGGCACCCACACTGCTCCCTGGCAGGGGGTGAGCCGGCCTTCCAGGCCTCTACGTCTCTTGTTCTATGTGGTCCAAATAGCGCTGGTTTTGAGAATTTCTTCCCATGACATTCTGCATAGAGTTACTGCTGGTGACTGGGAAAGCCGGCTGGAGACGCTCTTTGAGTTGTAAAGCGACACACATAGGTACGAACAAACGAAGCAAAAGTGAACGCTCACAAACTGTGCCCAGCTCAAAGGACAGGACCGAGCCCTCTTCACAGCAGAACGAGCTCTCCCAGCGCGTGATGTGCTTCCTGTGCCACCACGTGGTCCCCGCCAGCCTCGTCGATGGGCAGTCCGTCTCCGTGTAACACATACAGTGTGCTGGCTTTTTTGTTCGTTTGCCACCATTGTTTTTCTAGAATATTCCTCTAGGAGTCGCTTCCCATGAGAGACCCCTGTGAACTCTGACCACAAAGGGCCTGCCGTGGTCAGGATGGGGAAGGGGGAGACAGAAGAGACGGAGGGGAGAGAGGAGAGGAGACCGGGCAGGGGCGGCGGGAGGCGGGACAGGGGGGAGCGTAACCGGATGTGCAGACACCATCACAACGCCCCACATTCGCCTTCTGTCCCTCATATCCAAGCACTGCCTCGAGATCAGTGAGAACACAGCGCCCCCAAATACAGAGCGCCCCTAAATACAGAGCGCCCCGCAACGCACGCCAAGCGCGGCACCGAGAGGGCGGGTGCTGAGTGCAGTGCTGGTTCTCTGTGTCCACAGCACACGTGCACACACACGCGCACACACACACACTCTCTCACACACACACACACACACACACACACACAC
>PVJN01032525.1:0-13585 GCA_004026805.1 Lasiurus borealis | reverse complement strand
ACACATACACACAGTCACACACTCACACTCACAAACGCACATGCACACATACTCACACACACATTCACACACACACACTCACACACATATACACACTCACACACATACACACACTCACACACACACTCATACACACATACACACACACACACTCACACACACTCACACACATACACACACTCACACACACTCATACACACACATACACACACAGTCACACACTCACACACACACACTCACAAACACATACACACACACTCACACACACACAGATTCCCTCTCTCTCACACACACAGACACACATACTCACTCACATACTCACACACACACGGGCACACACTCACACCTGGGAGTCACTGGCTGTGCGCCCCTCGGTGCAGACACAGGGAAATTAATTAAAATAATCAGCCTGTCCACCCAACAGTGCCCCCCTCCCTTTAATGAGCGGCTGATACGGGGCTACATGGGATTATAAATGTCAATGTCAGGGCTCCTACTTTAAAAGCTCCATGTAATTTGCATAAATCTGCATACCGAGTTCAAAAGGCCCACGTCTGTAATGTGAAAGTTAATTAGGGCAAACCACTTACTTCACACACACCCGGCCCTCACGCTCACACCCACGACCCTCAACGAGGACCCTGCCCGAGCCTCCCACCCGCGGCACTGCCGGGCGCCCGCCACCCTCACTCTGCACAGGAGAGACAGGGGGGATGGTGGTGACGACGGCCACGCTCCAGCCACGCCGGGGCTGACAGCTCTTCTCCGCGTCCTGGCCTCCGACTCAGAACCCTGAGGCCAGCCCCAGGCCCGGTGCCAGAGGCTGCCCGGAGCCCCTCCCGTCTCTCGGGGTTCAGAGGGCTCCGGGCACCTCCCTCTGGTGCGGCAAGGGAGGAGGCAGCCTGCAGGGCGGGGGGACACGGTTAATGGTCAGCGCGTCCCGGGAACTGCCACAGCCCCACCACGCAAAGGCACAGAACCCCATCGCAACGCGGGCTCAGGGCTAGAAAGCAGGCGGCTGGAGGCCGATGGCACGCGAAGACCCGCTCAGGATCCCCGATCGCCACGGAAACGCCACAAACCACAGGACAGTGTGGACACCCAGCAGGACGGCCGCTGCTGAAAAAGGGGACACAGCAAGTGTGGGGGAGGGGGAGAAAGCGGAGCCGCGGGCACGATGCGTGGGAGCGCAAAGCCAGTGGCCGCCGGGGGCTCGGGTGGCGGTTCCTGACCGTTAACCATAGAACTGCCACGCGCGCGACACAGCGCTTCCCTCCGGTGCCCAGGAACCGAGAGCGGGCGCTCGGAGAATCACCTGCCACCGCGTTCCCCGCACATCACTCCCCACCACCACACGTGAGCCCCGGGTGCCCCAACGCACCGCGGGATACACAGAATGCGGGTCTACGCACAGCGGGGGGAGCTCACCCTGAACCGGGAGTGGTTCGGACCCAGGCCCTGCTGGTTGACCGTCAGCAGGTGATGGTGAGTGGGTAAGCCGTCACAAAAAGACAAATACTCTGCGACCCACTGTCAGGATGGACTGAGGGGGTCGCACCCAGAGAAATAGGAAGCGGAAGGTGGTGCCAGGGGCTGAGGGAGGGAATAGGTCGTTGTTGAACGAGACCGAATTTCTGTTTCGCATGATGGAAAGTTCTGGAGATGGGTCACCCACCAATGTGAATGTACGCAACGCGACTGAGCTGTACCCTCCAGACGCTCAAGACGGTAAATTTCAGGTTATGGATAATTTGCCACAATTAAATATTAAAAAAAAATAGGCCCAGACAAAGCAGCTCAGGGGCTGAGTGTCCACCCACGAACCAGAAGGTCAGGGTTCCATTCCCCGTCAGGGCACAGGCCCGGGTTGTGGGCTCCATCCCCAGTGTGGGGTGTGCAGAAGGCAGCCGATCCATGCTTCCCTCTCATCATGGATTTTCCTCTCTCTCTCTCCCTCTCCCTTCCTCTCTGAAATCAACAAACATACTAGAATTTTTTTTTTTTTGTAAATGAGGAGGAAATGGAAGCTGATAGGCAGGGAAAGACATGAAGGAAGCAAAATTAGAGAGAGGCACACAGAGGGGAGAAAGGGAGGGGTCTTCCCGCTCAGGACTCCCCAGACACCTGCCCCCGATGCTGAAGACATTTCCATAGCCTAAGCCCCAATCCTCCCTGGCGCCCCCAGCCCCAGGGGTCCGGACCGCCACGCGCACACGGAGGGCAGCGAGGGACACGCGACACAGCACATGGCTGACTCCCTTACGTGGCCCGGAGCCTGCCTGCGCTGACCTTGGAAAGCACAGACCCGCGGGCACGGAGGCTCTGGTCCCCAAAGCAGCCGATCCTGTCGGTGATGTCATTTGTTCGGAAGAGGGACTATCAACCTCACAAACCACGCCGGAGGGGACTCAGGGGCCGAGGGACCCGCCTGCCCGCCACGCTGCGGCCGAGACCCATGCATCTCACACACGGTCCGCCTGGAAACTCACGCCCTCTGCCTCCAACTGGAGGAGAACCGGTGCGTAATTAATGGTCTCTCACCGGATCAATACTGCCAGGGATCGTTACTTACCGCTGCGAATGGAAACCCGTCTCGGGGAATATTTCCCACGGAAATGCTCAGCTCTCTCCCTAAATGACTGACAGAAACCTTACAGACAAATGCTCAAAATGTTCCCTATTCGAGTCTCGTTTGTAACAGAAATCTATACGCGAGTCGAACCCCGAATACAGATCTCTCGGCCCTGACTCCCGAGGACGGACGGGTCGCCGACACCCATTGGCGAGAAGACAGAGTCTGGTTCTGTTTGAGCCGGCTGGGCCCGGCGGACGCCATTCCTAAGCAGGTCACAGCATCGGCTCCTCCCTCCGTGCCCCTCCGAGCACCAGCCATAAGCAGCAGCCTCTGCTGGGAGCGGGCGTGCCTGGCCGGACAAATAGTGTGGAAACAACCACAGCCAACACCTGCAGGATTCTGGGGGTGGGGGTGGGGCCCAGGCAGGGGTTCCCCCTGTGGATTCCCAGGACAGTGCCATCCGAAACATCCATCCCAGTCAACTCTGGGCCCCACCCTCGGAGACCCTGAGCTGCACCTCAGAGGCGGGACGTCCGAACATGAGTCTATGGGGTCCGGGAGGGCACCCCCAACAGCCAGCCAGCTGTCCCGAGTGGCAGCGGCAGCGAGAACGGATGGAACTGCCATCACACCGCACGCACGCACGCACGCACGCAGGACTGGGAGCCCTCAGGCCTGCGCAGACCACACGGCTGGTGGCGGCTGCCGGCTCACTCCCCCGTTCCCTCTTCTCCTGAGCGCTGACGGCTTTGGGGCTCCTCAGCACGCCAGGGTCAAGGAGGAGATGTGGTCTGTGGGACCCAGGAGCAAGAGGGGACTCCGAGATCAGCCGCAGGACTGAAGGGGCGGAGCTGCGGGGGGAGGGGGGGCGGACTCCTCGAAGCCCCTCGTCGCTCAGGGACACGGGGGGCCCCCAGCTCCGGAGACCTCGAGGATCTGCTTAAAGCCCAGAGGTGTGGCCACTGCTTGTAACCGGACACCTCAGTCCTGGAAAACGCTGCATGGGATCCTTCTATTTCCAGTTTTGCCTCTCGCTATATTATGAGGCGTCCCCCCGAAAATAAGACCTCCCGATCATAAGGCCTCCCCCGAATATAAGGCCTCCAAAGCTACTGTCAGGCGTCTGCCTCCTGATTAGGCTGAACCGTTCTGGCTGCGCTGTGGCCCATCAGGGAGCTGGTTTGTGATGACAACGACTACCGGACCGTAGACAGGTCATCCATTTCCTTTTATTTTTGTTCAACAATAAATGTGCACCGTCGTCTTCTTCTTGGAAAAATAAGACCTCCCCTGAAAATAAGACCTGGTGCCTCTTTGGGAGCAAACGTGAATAGAAGACGCTGTCTTATTTCCGGGGAAACAGGAGGAGCATCTACCCGGACTGGTCTGGCTCAGTGTGCAGGGAGTCGGCTGCATTGACAGGCGCGATCGCGCACAGGGAGGCGGCTCCCGGCGGGAACTGTCTCCATGACATCCCGTTAATGTGCCTCAAATGCCGCCTTGGCAACTGACGCTGACACGCGCAGCCTGTCTGGAGACGTGGCGCGGCGTCCGATGCCGTTAAAGACCCGCCGCGTTGCTGAGCGGAGATCGCAGTCACACGCCGCCGGCTGGGGGACCCTGTCACCCTCTCCTGTCAGCATGGACCTGCCCAGGGCCTGTTTACTCAGGAAGGAAGTACTGCACTTGGGTGAGTCGCCGCCTGGTGCAGGCCACGGCGGGAAGCGAGCCTCTGCCCCAGGGCCACTCTTCTGGGGCGCGGCCGGCCCCCGAGTGACTCCCAGGGAAGGTAAGCTCTTCTCCACGCCAGCAGGACAGCCCCTGAGCCAGCGCTGACCGGCACACGCTCCGCTCACCACCCCTCACCCCAGCGAGTAGACCTGAGCCCCACCACGGGCGACCCCGAACCTTCTCCTGCAACGGCTCGAGGTCCCCTGGAAGGAGGTTCCTGTCCTTGCTGCCACCTCGTCTGCTTCCCCGAGGACTTTCCTGGACAGGTCAGCGCCCAGTTCCACACAGAAGATACCCGGCAGGGGCTGAGCCGTTGCCTCTAGTCTCTGCACAGAGCACGTAGAGGAAGCAGAGAAATGAGCTGCTCACCCTGTCTCACCAAGAGGGAATATGCAAATTGACCATCGCACGGTCACAAAGATGGCAGCGCCCCAGCCACAAGATGGCAGCGCCCAGGCCCCAGTCCTGCAGTCTTTCAATTAAGTTGTGGGGGGGGGGGGATGGCAGGCGCAAGGTATGGCCGGACCCTCCCTCAGCCCCCCAGCTGCCCAGGGCCACCCAAGGAGCAGGTAACCAGGGCCACTCGAAGCTTGCACTGCTGGCAGTGGCAGCAGCAGAGGTGTGATGGGGCGTCTCCTTCCCCTGATTGCCAGGTCACCTCCCACCCCTGAGGGCTCCCAGACTGTGAGAGGGGGCAGGGCAGGCTGAAGGACCCCCCTCCAGTGCACGATTCTTCAGGCACCGGGCCTCCAGTAAAAGTGTAACTATTAGCACTGAACAAAAGAGAAGTACGTGAATAGAAACAGCGAACACTGGGAGAGGACTTGGGGAAATGCTTTAGACAGGAACTGTGTAAAGTGAAAACGTACAGTGTCAAGTTCAGAAAAATCTTTCCTATCTTTCCTTGACATTCTGGAAAGTTCCATCTTACTGTATCTCAGTAAGCTCCAAATAATGTGGCAGCTCCCTCCTGACAAAATGCAAACGTGTGTTCTTATGATTCACAGATGTTCACGATGCTCTCGTGTTCACACAACCACAGTCTGACAGCCGCTGTACCCCTCCTGGCTGGCACACACACGCTCACCACCCTGCACCTACAATGGCACCCGCTGGAGCTTCACACCTACATGGGTGCCCACTGTCCTGCACCCACAATGAGTGCCCACTGTTCTATACCTTCAACTGGAGCCTGCTGTCCCTGCACCCACCCAGGTGCTCACTGTCCCGCATCCACCCAGGTGCCCACTATCCTGCACCCACACTGGCGCTCACTGGAGCTCTGTGTGGTCACAGCTGCCAGGTGCTCTCTGATGCGTCACCCCGTCTCAAACATGCAGGGACACCCTACCAGAATTTCCTCACGGGACTCCGTCTGCTCTCCTTAAATCTGCCTTTGTTCTGCTCCTCCAACGTGCAGGGAGAGCTGGTGCCTGCTTTCCTGGGGAGTGTATGTCATCTGTAGGTGACAGTGACCAGGAGACAGGAAAACCACCCACCGAGAGCCGTCAGCGTGTCGGGGGCAGGTCCCAGCCCCGAAGCGCCTGAGAGGCCACGGTTTGGCTGCAGAGCACAGGCCCAGAGAGAGGGAACCGCAGGGCGAGCGTCCGCCCGGCTCTCCGCTCAGGCACCGCCCTGCCGGCTCCGCACCCGCTCCCGACCTGCGTCCCGGGCCCAGGCCGCCCCTCGGGCTCCGCACGGCCGGACTGGCCTCCCCGGGCCACGGCAGCGAGGCGAGCACAGGCAGCTGCCGGGCGGGGCTCCGTGGCTCTGCGGCCTCTCCGGCCACCGCTGGGCCCCGGGCCACGGAGCCCGTGACGGCACGTGGGCACGGGCTGAGATACGTGGGTGCCCACGGAGCCCTCCTGCACCGGCCACTTCCGGTCAGCCTGGGTGCGCGGGCAGGGGGCCCACGTGAGCCCACACCAGCAGAACCGCCGGCCGAACCACAGCCCCGGAGAGGTGGCCAGCGTTCTTGTCTGAAGCCAGACCCCCAGCCTGAGGGCGGACCCCATGTCTGAGGGAGGACTCCCCATGTTTGAGGGCGGACCCCAGCCTGAGGGCAGAAGGCACAGACTAACGGAGCCGTGAAGGGCCTTGAGCTTGGAGCCACAGCCTAGGCTCCGGCCCAGCGTCTGGGAGGGCACCGTGGCCCCACAGGTGACTATCCCCTCTCACCCCCTCCCCCCTCCCTCTGTGCCTGAGCCTCTCCCAACGGCCGCCTCCGGACCTGGTTGACCAGCTGGCTCCGGCAGAGAACGCGCCCTCCCCGTGGCGAGCGGAAAGAAGGACCCACGATCTGGAACCCGGCCACACCGCTCGCAGGCCAGCGGCTTCCTCCCCAGAGGCAAAGGCCGGGGTCACCCACCCTCAGACCGCTGCCAGGACGCTGAAGCCTCAGTGCTCCTCCCCGCACCCCCACACCGTCCTCCTCCCGCCCCTCCTCCTGCGTCTCCGCTGCCCTCCACGTCCCCCCCATCCTCCCACAATCTGCTCTTTGACAACGCGGACAAGGACGCTCCCCGGAGACTCAGTCTTGGCAGCGGCTGGTCTGCCCGCTGCCCGCTGGCCGCGGTCCAAGCCCGCTCTCCGGAGGCCGCGCGAGGCCCGCCTGGCGCAGAGCCCGCGGTCAGCACGGAGACCGGCCCAGCCACCGCCGCTGGCAGATGGCTCTGAGCAGCAGTGTGTGTGTGAGTGTGTGTGTGAATGTGTGTGAGTGTGTGTGAGCGTGTGTGTGTGAGTGTGAGTGTGTGTGTGAGCGTGTGTGTGTGTGAGTGTGAGTGTGTGTGTGTGTGAGTGTGTGAATGAGTATGTGTGTGAATGTGAGTGTGTGTGAGAGTATATGTGTGTGGGTGAGTGTGAGTGTGTGTGTATGTGTGAGTGTGAATGTGAGTGTGTGTGAGAGTATATGTGTGTGGGTGAGTGTGAGTGTGTGTGTGTGTGTGAGTGTGTGTGTGGGTGTGTGTGAGAGTATATGTGTGTGTGTGAGTGTGAGTGTGTGTGTGAATGAGTATATGTGAGTGTGTGTGTGAGAGTGTGTGTGAATGTGTGTGTGTGAATGAGTATGTGTGAGTGTGTGTGTGAATGTGAGTGTGTGTGAGAGTATATGTGTGTGTGTGTGAGTGTGAGTGAGTGTGAGTGTGGTGGGGTGGAAGTGGGGCTGGGGGCTGAGACATCCCTTCCTCTCACCAAGACCAGTGGTTGGCAAACTCATTAGTCAACAGAGCGGCAAACCTCGGCTTGTGAGCTGCAGTTAGCTGACCACTGGCCTACATGGGCCTGGCTGGGCGGCTCAGTTGGTGGGAGCATCGCCCTCTGTATCGAAGCTCGGCTGGTTCAATTCCTGGTCGGGGCACAACCTGGGTTATGGGTGGGCTCCCCAGCGGGGGGGGGGCGCATATGGGAAGGCAACCTACTGATGTCTCTCCCTGCCCCTCACTCCCCCCCGCCCCCGGCTTCTCTCTCTCTCTCAAAACAATAAGCATGCCCACGATGAAAACACCAGAAAGACCCGTGAAGGGCGTTCTGCAGAACACCTGACCACACGCTACCCCCCAAGCTCCCTCCATCCCCCCAGCTGACAAGGTCACGGAGGACAGGAGCATGAGGACCGGGCAGACGGGAGGAGCACGCAGACACGGCGGCTGCATGCAGGTGGCACCCGGCTGATCTCTGAACAGAGAGGGCACCCGGCAGCGCCGAGGGGTGGGGGGTGGGGTTTGGGGAGGGAGGAGGCAAGGGTCTCGTGTCCTCTTCTCGAGGGCTCAGTGTGGGCGCTGCCCCTGCAGAGAAGGACAGAGGCAGCCGCCCGTCCACCCAGAGCCGCGGTGACGCCGAGGGCCTGGCTGGCAGCTGACGGACGCTCAGGGCCAGCCGCCCGCGTTTCCTCTCGGAGGGCAGAGCGGCGGGAGGAGCCGCGTCCTGTTCGGGGCTCTGATTGCCCTTAGATCGCAGACGCAGACAGACAGAGCCCCGATTCAGTCCCCAGGGCTCCCCGGAAAGCAGCTCGCCCCCTCCCTGCTGCCGGCCACCCCCCATCGGCGGGCACCTTTCCCAGGGCCCCCGTCCGAGGCCGGTGACATTTCCGAGATCAGCCCCCTCCGCGGAGGGAGACGTGGCCGCCCCCTCCCGGCCGCTGGCTTCCCGGTCTGTCACGGCACGTCATCCCGGGAAGGCTGAAAGGCACTTTCCCTGGAGTGTCACTCAGACCCACCTTCCCCGCCGTCTATTCATCACGGCGACAGGCAATTACAGTTTGATTAGCCAGGAATAAATGGCGTTGCTTCCCCGCACATCCAGCGGAGGAGCCGAGCGGGAGCCTTCTCCTGTGATTTACGCCCGGCGGACGCCTCGCGGAGAGGCGCTCAGCTGCAGGGCACGGGGTGCGGGGCCAGAACAGGGACCGGAGACGGGGCACCCGGCTGTGGGCGGGCATGGAGGTCATGGCTGAAACCTGCTGCCTCGCGTGGAGCGGGGGCTTCCCCAGCTCCCGGCTGCACCGAGCAACCCCGAGTCTGGTTTTTAATAAAATATATTTTTATTAATTTTTTATAGAGAGGAAGGGAGAGGAATAGAGAGTTAGAAACATCGATGAGAGAGAGACATCGATCAGCTGCCTCCTGCACACCCCCTACTGGGGATGTGCCCACCACCAAGGTACATGCCCTTGACCAGAATAGAACCTGGGACCCGTCAGTACATTTAAAAAAAAAACCCTCCCCCAGGGATGTGTTGGTTGATTTTTACAGAGAGGAAGGGAGAGAGAGGGGAGAGAGAGAGAAAGAAGAAGAGAAGGGAAGAGAGAGACATCAGTCATTTGCCTCCGGCACGCCCCCCGCTGGGGAGGAAGCCTGCAGCCTCTTGGTGCAGGGGGATGGCTCTCCATCCGAGCAGGCCGCCGGCCAGGGCTGGCCGAGGCCGTTCACGTTTCGAAGCATCACAGGTTTAGACGTCCAGAAATCTGAGTTGTAATCTTGCAAGTGACTGAATGACAAAGAACAGAATGAAAAAACCACGGCACTGCCCGGAATAAAGCAAATAACAACACGATCTGTGAACGCTCTTCCTAGCAAAACACTAATAGAGCATCCCGCTATTCCCTTACCGACAGGCAGAGGGCGACACTGGGGCTTCGAAACCCGCCGCTGGGTGACAGGCATTAACTCCCCTACGCGGTAGACGCCATAGTTGACTCACGGCTCCTCATTACGTGGTTTGCATATTCCACCGATCTGAACATGCACACGCATTTGGGCGTTCTCTGTGCCGATCAGAGTTCAGGAATGTGCATAGCACGTCTCCGGACCCGGGCACAGGGCCGGAAGCTGCTGCCCAGCGGGCGGCGTGGCGCTGGCAAGGAGGGCGGAAGGCTCTTCCCACGGGTCTGCACCAGGCTGACCGGGTCTCCAGTGGCGCCCATGGGGTGTGGTGCCCTCAGGCCTTAAGCCAGCTCTCCATTCCTCAAGGGCTGCTCATAGAGCCCCTTGCACCCTGAGATCCAGGTGCCCGCACAGCTCATTTCCCCCAGGAGGCATCGCCTCGGCTCTGCGGTCCCCTCGGGGGGCTGGCCGCTCCGTGTTGGGGTGCCTGATTCCACGTGGTTTATGTTAAAAAGCAGAGAACAGAACAGCAGGATGGACTGACGTTCTTCGAACACATCATGTGACCGACCCACAGCGCTGACCTCGGCTACAGGGATGACAGAAGCTTCTGGTTTCAGGTGTGAAATCTGTCAGAGCCCATCACCTTCTGATTTCAGGGCCACTCGACCCACAGAGCCCCGTGGCCCTGCCTGCCCTTCGTCCTGCAAGGCCGCTGCTCCGAAGGTCAAGACCTCCTTCGTTCAAGGTCATGGCCGAGCCCTGGGTCCAAGCCCTGTGTTTGTGTGTGACCCTCCTCCCCCACGCCCTTTCACCTCCTGCTGAGACCAGCGCGTTCAGAAATCTGAGCTCTTCCCCAACGGAACTGGAACCGGAAAACTGACCCGGCCCTCTGTGTCTGTCCACCTGGGGACGCGCACTTCCCCAGAGCGGGGGGCTGGAGGGGAGAGGGGATGCGAGCTGGGTGCATGGTGCACCTGCAGGGCCAAGTGTGCCACTGCCAGACGCGATGCCCGTCTCCTGGGCGGGGCTGCGGGCACTGGAAAACAGGACAGACGGCCCTTCACAAGCCGCCCTGCGATGCTGCATGGAGCCCTGATTCTCGGGGAGCGCCCAGACAAAACGAAGGCCGGGGACCCGCCCAGGGCAAAGGCTCGGTGGGTGGCCTGGGGTTGCCCTTGGTGACGAAAGCTGGGTGCACTCCTCCCGCGGGGCGACCTCTGGGGGCACAGGGATGGCGCTGGCTGTTTCTGCAGCTCGGCCGTCGCTCTGTCCCGGGGCCCCTGCCTCTCGGGCGGGGCGGAGGCCCAGACTGTGGCCTCCCACCGCCCCTTCCCCCACGGCTTCCGCCAAGTCAGGGCCTCTTGCCCTGCAAACCCTTCGCCAGCTTTCCCGCCCGGGACGCTGAGGAGCTCGGGGGCGGACACTGCTCGGGAGGACGCAGACGGTCAGGGACACACCTGCCGCCTGTCCGGGTCCCGGTGCCATGATGCCGTGCCGGCCAGCTCCCCGCTCTCCTCTGCCTCTACCCCCTCTTCCCCGGGAGAGTGGGTGCCCCTCCCGGTCCTCCCACTGCCGTGGGGGGCGGTGAGAGAACAGACCAGAGGGCACGTGTCACGGGATGGCCAGCGGGGTGTCGCCGCTCATGCTGAGGCCTCTTTCCAAGGCCAGACGCTTGCGCATGGAAAGCCTCGTCAGCACTTGCTTTTTGCCCATGCAGATATTTCCGATAATTCTTAATAAAACATCACGAGAAATTCTCAAAGAACTGTAGAGTCACGAGAAGTTGTCGAGGACGGACTGGGAGGCCGTGCACCCCCGCCCGGCCTCCCGGATGCTGACTCGGCGGAACCAGTCCTGGGCCAGGGCAAAGCCGGAGGCGGGCCGGGCACCACCCACGAATCGGGGGAGGCACCTGTGTGCACGTGTGTCGACGCAGGTCCTGCCGATTCCATTGCGTGTTGCCCCGTGTCACTGCCACCACCACCACGTACGGAGCTGACCCAGCACAGAGCCCCCTCCAGCCACCTCTTCACGGCCACCCAGCCTGGCCCACCCCAGCCCTAGCTCCACCCCAGCCCGGACCCACCCACCCCAGCCCTGGCCCCACCCAGCCCAGCCCACCCCAGCCTGGGTCCCAGCCTCGGGGCTCAGAGAAGGTCACATGACAGGATTCTCCCCACTCGGCCATTGGAGACCGGCCTTTCCCGCTCAGCCTGACTCCTGGCGGCCCATCCCCACTGTGCGTGTCCACAGCCCGTCACTCTCCACTCCCGAGCAGCCTTTCCCGGTGTGCAGGGGCAGTTTCTCCCATTCACCTATGGCAGGGGTGGGGGTTCTCACTTTGCTGCCTTGTCCCTGGGGCCGGCCCCAGTGGGGTACTGGGCCCCCAGCAGGTGCCTTTCCGTTTCAGCGGAACCTCTACCTGCTCTCCAGGGGCGGCGCTGGCCTCGCCAGCAGGGGGTGCTGGCTCTCTTCTGTCTTCCCCATCCTGGGGAGTGTGGGGACCCTCCCTGTGGCTCTAACTTGCAGCTCCCTAACGGGGAGCGAGGCTGAACACCTTCCCAGGCGCAGCGGGCCATCGGCGTCTCCTACCTTTTTAAAATATACTCTGTTGTTGAAAGTACTGCGGACGCCCCTGTTTTATGCGTTTTCATGTGCACACTCCCTCTGCTGAGGCGCCTGCATGTGCCTCGCACATCTCTCCCGACGGCAGTTTTCCTCGTGCCGGTTTCTGAGTGCCTTGTCCCCCTCCCGTCTACCCGCCCCACCTGGACCTGCAGCAGCTGCCGGCCGCGGTCTGCGAGATCTAAAAGGCCCCGGCCTGGTCCAGCCCATGCTCACACCGGTCGGTGCTCTGCAGATATGTCCTCCCCGTCTGCGCTGCGATTTGGCTTTTCACCGTCATTTGTAAACATTTTTTTAAAAACATATTTTACTGATTTTTTACAGAGAGGAAGGGAGAGGGATAGAGAGTCAGAAACATGGATGAGAGAGAGGCATCGATCAGCCGCCTCCTGCACGCCCCCCACTGGGGATGTGACCGCAACCAAGGTACATGCCTTTGACCAGAATGGAACCTGGGACCCTTCAGTCCGCAGACCGACACTCTATCCACTGAGCCACACCGGCTTCGACTGTAAACGTTTTTTAATGGCGAAGAGGCCACGTTTACCTTTCTTTCTGTTTCACGGGTCGTATTTCTGGTCTCCTCCAGTTTAAGCATGCCTCCCCTGCTCTCATTTTACTCTAATGGATGTCAGAGAGGAAGGGAGAGGGAGAGGGGAGAGAGCAACGTCAGTGATGAGAGAGAACTCAGCTGTCTCCTGCACACGCCCTCCTGGGGATCGGGCCTGCAATCCGGGCGTGTGCCTGACCGGGAATCGAACCCGGGACCCTTCAGTCCACAGGCCGATTGCTCTATCCGCCGAACCAAACCGGGGAGAGCCCTTTCCTACAATTATCCCAAAGACAGACTCTGATTTTTCTAACAAAAATGTTGAAGCTTAACAGTACCCGGTGCCTGCAACAGTCTTAAATGTTCACATTGTGCATTCAAATGCATTCTACATTCCAAATTCATTTTTAATAGTCAAGTCCAAGGTTCAGGGCAAAGTGCTCACCCTCCCTCTGCAGGGCCAGCCGCTCCGCCACAATTACCGTAAAGCCCGGCTCCCCTTCACCGAATCCGCCGCACCTTCGTCAGAAACCGGCCGGACATATTCATGCGGCACGGCCCCGGGTCAGCTGCCAGCACCCCCCATTACCGCCTCCCGGAGCCATCCTTAATGACGGAGAGAGCGCGCTTTCCATTTCATTATTCTTTTCCAAGAACAGTTATTCTAGGACCTTTGCCATGCCGTGTGCATTTCAGAATGCGACTGTCGATATCTACAAAAAAATGACTGGTGTTCTGATGCAAATTATGTTAACCCCATAGAGGGACTCAGAGCAGCTGCAAGCAGAGCCTGAGACGTGGTCCTGGAGCGGCTGTGAGCAGAGCCTGAGACCTGGGTGCTGGAGCAGCTGTGAGCAGAAGCTGAGACCTGGGTCCTGGAGCGGCTGTGAGCAGAGCCTGAGACCTGGGTGCTGGAGCAGCTGTGAGCAGAAGCTGAGACCTGGGTCCTGGAGCGGCTGTGAGCAGAGCCTGAGACCTGGGTGCTGGAGCAGCTGTGAGCAG
>PVJN01032524.1:0-24271 GCA_004026805.1 Lasiurus borealis | reverse complement strand
GTTAATTCTTAGGGGGAAAGGAGTGAAGGGTATACAGGGAGAGACTGGACAAAAATCATACACCTATGGATGAGATCAATGGGAGGGAGCTAAGGGCAGAGGGAGGGTGGGAGCTGGGTGGAGGGGTACTATGGAGGGGAAAAAAAGAGAAACAAATGTAATAATCTGAATAATAAAGATTTAATTAAAAAAAAATAAAAATAAAAAAGTTGGTTCTCAAAAAAAATTTCAATCGTTGTACTGTTGATATTTGGCTCTTGACTAATGAGTTTGCCGGCCACTGCCCTATGCCAATCCCAACCCCTGCTGAGATACTGAGGGTTATGAGGAGAGGGATTATCTAGCCTGCCCTTTTGTGTTAGATACGATGGGCTTCAGGGACAGGTAAAGACTGAATATTGGGTGAGAGAGAGACTAGAGTACAGGTTCCCGTGCAGTTGATTGTCCCTGTTTTGAGTAGAACTTGGTCTCCTGTTAAAGAGGGATGTAGAAAAAAAATCCCTAACACATGCCAAAATCATTAATTAAATAGTGTTTGATTAGGATGCTGGGTGGTTTGCTGAGGTAAGCCCAGGACGAGCTGTCACTGCCTACAGCTTTCAGAGTAGCTGAAACCCTCCTGGCTTTCAGCACCACATGTTAGGATCCCTGAAGGAACACTTTTTTCAGCCAAAAGTGGTAAAGAATTATAAATTTACTAGAGGCCCGGTGTACAAAATTCATGCACTCAGGGGTGGGAGGTGGTCCCTCAGCCAGGCCTGTGCCCTCTCACAGTCCGGGAGCCCTCGGGGGATGTCCAACTAACTGACTGCTGAGGCCCGTGGAGAGTGGGCCTAAGATGTCAGTCAGATATGCTTAGCACTGCCTCGGAGGTGTGGGAGGCTCCTGTCACTACACTCGCCAGCTGTGAGCCCAGCTCAGGCCTTCTGGCTGAGTGGTGCTCCCCCTGTGGGAGTGCACGGACCACCAGGGGGCAGCTCCTATGTTGAGCATCTGCCTCTTGGTGGTCAGTGCACATCATAGCAACCCATTATTCCCCCATTTAGTCGATTTACATCCTATCTAATAAAAGAGCAATATGCAAATTGACCGTACCTCCGCCACACCCACACGTCATGCCCACCAGCCAATCAGAGCAGATATGCAAATTAACCCAAACAAGATGGCTATGGCCATAGAGAGAGCAGGAGGGAAGCTTGGGTTGCCCCTGGCAATGGAGGAAGCCAAGCTTTCTGCACACCCTGACCTGCAGGCCTCCGCTTAAGGCAACAAAGTTTCAATGGCTGTGCCAGGAGAAGGCTTGGCTCGGCTCCAGGCTACAAAGTTTCAATTGCAGAAGATAAATAAATCCCAGATACCAGGGCCTCTGCTTGGGAGGATTAGGTTATCTGGAACACTAGATGGGTTGAGCCCCCAAATGGCACCAGCCTGCAAGGATGGGGAGGCAGAGATTTCAAAGGACTCTCAGTGGGCTTTTTCAGCTGGGAATTCTCTGGGCAGATCCAGCTCTTGGGCAAATCCGAGAGGAAAATTTACTGGTCTTAGCAAATGAATGTGGTCTAAGCTAAAGGAAATGTCCGTTGAAAAAAGGATCTAAAAGTTAGTTTCCCAGAGGGAGAGGGTATCGATTTGATTATTTGATCAGACCTGACAGCTGACTCTTCCAACTTCATTTCATTCCATTCTTTACTTGCTTTTTAGATTTTTCCCACAGTGTTGGCTTCATCTCCTTGCACCTGGGAAGTGCTATCTCCCAGGGCCTCTGCACCTGCTGCCCCTTGCTCTGGGAAGCTCTTCCTTGCCATCTCCTCCTTCTTCCAACGTCAGGCATCTCATCACACTGGTCATCTTACCTTCCCTTTCTCAGGAGAGCCTTCTCCAATTTATCTTGTTTAAATTAGGGTCTTCCAAGGGATCCTAATATTCCCCCATGCCAAGAACCATGATTTTTGTTCCATGAATCTTTTTTATTTTTTACATTTTTTTGTTTTACTCTATTTTATTGATTTTTTTTACAGAGAGGGAGAGGGATAGAGAGTTAGAACCATGGATGAGAGAGAGACATCGATCAGCCGCCTCCTGCACGCCCCCTACAGGGGATGTGCCCGCAACCAGGATACATGCCCTTGACCGGAATCGAACCTGAGACCCTTCAGTCCACAGGCCGACGCTCTATCCACTGAACCACACCGGTTTTGGCTAAACTTTTTTTTTTTTTTTGTCACTTTAGTATGTATTTGAGTCCTTTCCTGAAGTGTGAATGGTAAGGACCCTGCTACCTAGGCTGACCGTGCACTCGATGCTTGTGCACAGCAGCCGGGAATCAAGCACCATAGCTCTCGCCCGGGTCGCCGCCAACTCTCGCGGGCGGCAGTCACAGGGGCCTCCCCGCCTTGTCCGAGCGAAGGAAGGAACGAATGAATGCATGCTTTCCTTTTACACGAAAGCGCCTGTGTCCACCCGTCGCGTCGGCGAGGCAGCCCCGGACTCCACGCGAGAAGAAAGCCACGACCTCCCTCGCGCCGCGCGCAGGCTGCCGGGGGCCCAGGTGAGCGGAGCATCCGCCGCCGCCCAGACTCCGCCCCCGCCGCCCAGACTCCGCCCCCCACCTCCCACCCCACCACCACGTGATCGCGAGGCGGCGCGCGGACGGCGCCTGCGCGCTCTCTCCCGGAAGTGGCCGGACCCCAGCGCCCAGCGGAGCGCGCCCGTCCGTCCGCCGGTGGGTCCGCCAGTCCGCCAGCCCCCCGGTCCCCGGCGCGCTCTCCTCCCTCAGCCTTCTCGTCGCTGCCCCGCCGTTCCTTGGCAGTCCCCGCACGGCCCGGCGACGGCCCGCCATGGCGACGTTCATCTCGGTGCAGCTGAAGAAGACGTCGGAGGTGGACCTGGCCAAGCCGCTGGTGAAGTTCATCCAGCAGACGTACCCGAGCGGCGGCGAGGAGCAGGCCCAGTACTGCCGCGCGGCCGAGGAGCTGAGCAAGCTGCGGCGCGCCGCGCTCGGCCGCCCGCTGGACAAGCACGAGGGCGCGCTGGAGACGCTGCTGAGGTGGGCCCGGGGCGGGCGCGGGCCGTGGGCGGCCTGCCGCCCCCTTTTCCCCCTCCTTCCTCCCTCCTTCCTCCTTCCTTTCCCTTCTCCTCTCCCTCCCTCATCCCTGGGCCCGGCCCCGGCCCCGGCCGCCCCGCCGGCCGCCGCCGGGGCGCGTAGGTGTGGTTTGCATTCCTTCCTGGTGAGCCGGGCCGCCC
Source organism: Lasiurus borealis (assembly GCA_004026805.1). Lineage (NCBI taxonomy): Eukaryota > Metazoa > Chordata > Mammalia > Chiroptera > Vespertilionidae > Lasiurus > Lasiurus borealis. The sequence goes on along the minus strand of PVJN01032524.1, from coordinate 21,028 downwards.
CGCCGGCCGCCGCTGGCTCTGCCCGGGCCCGGGCTCGGGGGTGGGTGGTTGTTGGGGTGGATCTCGGTCCTGCCGGTTCGCCGCCGCCCTCGGTTCTCCCCACCCCCGCGACCCCGGCTCCGAGGATATCGAATATCTCGCAGGAACCGTCTGCCACGTAACTGATGGGTCGCTCGCTCCATGGACTCAGAACTAGTTTTCTTTTTTACATTTTTGTTTTGTGTTGTTTTGGTGGGTGTGGGGTGGGGGGGCATGTCTTTAACTTAAGACTCTCCTTTTCCTCTACACCCCCCTCCCCTCCTTTTTTTTTTTTTAATTTGGTATTTTTTTTGGGTATTTCTTGGCCAGATTTCAGTCTCAAAAATAGAAGTTGCTGGAGGGAGGTGGGAGACTTGGGACACTGTGGACAGATGCGTTGTTACTTACTATTACATTGTTACTATTACATTGTTACTTACTATTACATTGTTACTTACTATTACATTGTTACTTACTTGACGTGGGCCATCTCCCTAAGTTCCTCCTGATCAGATGACAGATGGGAAGTTGCAAAGGTTTAGGTAGGATTTTTAAAGTTTTTTTTCTCTTGCACGCGTGAGTGCAAGAGAAAGAACTTTAAAAAAAATCACTTTGTTCCCCAGCCAGGTAGGCACACCGTGGAGTGCATTTGTTTTTGGACAAATGTTTTTTTTAAAAAATATATTTTATTGATTTCTTACAGAGAGGAAGGGAGAGGGATATTGCGTTAGAAACATCAATGAGAGAGACATCGATCAGCCGCCTCCTGCACGCCCCCCACTGGGGATGTGCCTGCAACCAAGGCACATGCCCTTGACCGGAATCGAACCCGGGACCCTTCAGTCCGCAGGCAGACGCTCTATCCACTGAGCCAAACCGGTTTCGGCTGGACAAATGTTTTTACTGAGCTTGTGCTGTATCTTTAATAAACGAGGGCTCTTTTTTTTTTTTTCTTCCTGGTACTTTGCAGTTAGAATAACAGAACATCTCGAGGGCACTCGAAAGTTAAACCATTTCTTTCTGCGTTGTAACATGGTCTCCTTGTTTCACAGGGCACACACAGATGTATTGGGTTGTAAGTACAAGCCCGGGTTAAACGGGCCTGTTTGTTCTGGGAACTGAGAAGTTCACAGATAGTGCTTCCTTAGCTTTAGGGAACCCTGGAGAGAGTCTTGCCTCCATGCGGAGGCCTTCCTGGCCGAGCTTGGTTCCCGTGTGATTGGGAAAGATGGCCACCGGTGGGTCTACTGTCATTACAGAGTCATTACATCCACACCCACGATCTTAATGGGAGAGAGTCTTTTCTCAGCGCTGGTGGAAGGCCCGGGGCAGCTCCCCTGTTTGGGTTGGCCTGTGCCCACGTATGATGGCGGTTAAATTGCGCCAGTTTAATGGCCAGCCACTCAGCTGGTTTAACTTTTCCATCCGCTGTGGGTCAGAGCCATGGAGAATGAGGAAGACCTGGTTCCCCCCAAAAAGGAAGAAGAGACTGAATAGATTGTTTAGAATTCAGTGGTCTCCAAACGCATCAGTCAAGCAGAGCCAAACATCAACAGGACAACGTAAACTTAGACTTCTTCTAACGCCACTTCTTCAAAAGAGATGCGCCCGGGCCGTGGTATTTTGTGGAAGAGCCACACTCAAGGGGCCAAAGAACTGCATGTGGCTTGCTTGCCCGGGTTTGCCGACCACGGGTTTAAGATGATGATCTCTTGGTGTCAGTTTTAAAGATAAGACTGTTGGGCTGTAAAGATCATTAATTTGATATTTAGTATGAGCATTAAAAAAAAAAAAGTTAATGCCATAGCTGGTTTGGCTCAGTGAATAGAGCATTGGCCTGTGGACCGAAGGGTCCCAGGTTCGATTCCAGTCAAGGGCACATGCCTGGGTTGAGGGTTTAGTCCCCAGTGGGGGGCGTGCAAGAGGCAGCTGAACAATGCTTCTCTCTCATCATTGATGTGTGTCTCTCTCTCTCCCTCTTCCCTTCCTCTCTGAAATGGGTAAAAATATATCTTAAAAAATGAATAAAAAAAGTTAACTTCTTCCAAGACCAGTTTGGCCCAGTGGTAGAGCGTTGGCCTGCGGACTGAAGGGTCCCGGGTTCGATTCCGGTCTGGGGCATGTACCTTGCTTGCGGGCACACTTCCAGTGTGGGGCGTGCGGGAGGCGACTGATTGATGTCTCTCATCGATGTTTCTGACTTTCTATCCCTCTCCCTTCCTCTCTGTAAAAAAAAAAAAAAAATCAATAAAATATGTTTAAAAAAAGAAAAAAGTTAACTTAGAATACTTAGGCATCCTTCAGAATTAACAAACTTTAACAAAAGTTTCCAAAGCAATTTGTATGTAGACATGAAAAGCATTCAGTACGGGTTTTCCATTAGTAATATTAAAAAACCATGGGTATAATGAACACTATGGTAACAATCTTCTTGAATAGAGTGTTTGTTTTGGTACCAATCCTTAAGGAGCTTGGAGTTTTCAGTGACAATTGGTGCACGGATTTAAGACTAACAGACAAGAAAGAATGAATAGTGGATTGTGGAACGGATAGGGTTCTGGTGTGAACTTTAAACCTTCATTCATTTGCTTATCCCTTTATTTTTTTCCAGGCATAAATGTGAAAACTGTTCCTAGGTATAGGGCTGTTGCACAAATAGCCTCTTTGAAACGAACCATGTTTCTTCAGTCTCCTTTATATTATTCTCTCTTAGCTCATTTATTATCACCTCCTTTTTTTCCCCTCTCACTTCCTACTCTTCTAGTGGGATTAGGGTAAGTTAATAGATATACTACAGACTATTTCATTTTGTAATGGAGGTCTGTACAAAAGTTTTTTGGCTATATATCTGTACAAATCAAACATGTGTGAGATATGTATTCCAATCAAACAAAATATTGTTTAATAATTATGTTGGGTAATTGTATAAATAACATTAATTTACATGTTTTTAACTTAATGAACTTTTAAATACAATTTTCAAAAAGGAGAGGTTAAGCTAATTCCTAAAGAATAGAAGCTTAGCTTGATTAGTACTGCTACACTGCTCTACAAATAGGTCCAGTGATGGAGCTGCCTTTTTATTATTTACTAACATGGAGACACTCCAGTAAAATTTCCTAAACTACACATTTATGTGTATTATGTTGAGAATGAGTGTCATCCTGTATAAAATGGCTCTAACTAAAAATTGATTAGAAGAGCCTTGATAAATGGTGAACTTCAAGGTGATCAGATGGGAATCCTGTATTATAATTTTTTGGGGGGAGGGATGGGGAGAGGAAGCTTCAGTGTTCTTGTCTTTTGTCGTGATTAGTATTTTTAGAGAGAAAGCTTGCGGTCTCTTTCCAGGAAAAAGTTTGCTTGTCAGCTTTCTGAAATTTGGGGAATTGGATGTTGGGGATCTCAGCAATCATGTATGCAGTCTTTTATACCATCTGCTTTTAGTGTGGCACCTGTATTAGCTTTGGATTCATTATTGATATTATTCCTGTGTAAACAGTTGGTAGAGAGGTGGCTCTGATAGTGCAGGGCTGGTTTAGTGATTCTTTGAAGTTCATCAGGGTCAGGCTCCGGCTCCATCCAGCTTCCCACTCTGTACAACCCAGATAGCAGTCATACCCAAGTTGAAGATAGCGGGAAGGGAGAAAGGAGATAGCGCAGAAACTGCCCCACAATACCTCTGCGCATATGTAATTGGCCACTATGTATGCCTACATCTCATGGCAGGGTAGGATAAGAAAAGGAATTTTTATTAAAGGCAGCTGCATACCCAGCTAAAAATTGGGTTTTGTTAGTAAGGAAGGAGAGAGAATGATGTTGACAGCATTCCTGACCAAAGCTTCTCAATACCCATCCTCTCTACTTAGCTGTGCTTGATATCCCTAACATTTCCTGCAAGTCTACTCTCTGAATAAAGGATCTGGTAGTCAAAGGATTCAAAGATTTTTCCACTGCAGTTTCTCTTCCCAGCCTCATATTGAAATCCTGTCTTCAGTGGTACCTCATGTTTCTTAATTCAGATTTTTGTTGGCTTCTCTGAATGATTTGACTTAGATTTTGTTAGCTCCCTGCTTTCTAGGCAGTTAGATTTTCAGCTTTATCTGCTTCCTTCACTTTTTACCTTTTTACAGAATTTCACTGAAACCTCTTGTATGCTGTTGTGCCCTTTCCCATTCTTCTTTGTGCATTTACATCTTTTTAATTTTAATTAATTTTTTAGCCCTTGCCAGTTTGGCTCAATGGGTAGAGTGTTGACCTGTGGACTGAAGGGTCCCGGGTTTGGTTCTGGTCAAGGGCATATGCCCAGGTTGCTGGCTCGATCCCAGTGTGGGGCATGCAGGAAGTAGCCTGTCAATGATTCTCTCTCATCATTGATGTTTCTGCCTCTTTCCCTCTCCCTTCCTTTCTGAAATCAATAAAATATATTTAAAAAAAAGAAACCACAACACCAAAATAAAATAAAATAAAATAAATTTAGTGATATTTTGGGAGAGAGCGGAAAAGTGTGTTTTTTTTTTCAGAGATCTTTGTTTAAGTGAATAGGTATCTGCATTTTCAGCTCTCCTCAGTGGTTGCATCAATATCCATTGATGGTATATGTGAGTTTTTTATTCTTCCACGTCCATCCTAATACTCACTGATTAATAATTCAAACTAATTGTTTTTTTTTTTCTCTATTGATGGATGAGAGACGACAATACCTTGTTTTAGGTCGCAGTGCCCTGATTGCTCAGAGGTCCAGCATCTTATATTTACTGGTGACTTTAGTTTCTTTTTCTGTGGATTGCCTGTTTTTGTTTTTTCTTTGCTCATTTTCTAGGTTGCTAGCTTTTTCCTTACTAATTTTTAGGAGTTATTTACCTTTTCTGGCTATCCCCTCCCCTTATGTATATTGCAAATATATATCTGTTTCTTGTCTCTTAATTATATTTATGTTGTCTGTAAGTCACGCAGAAGTTCTTGCAAAATATTTTATTCTTACAATCTGTTTTTACAATTTTTTTCTTGTTCCTAATGTTGTGAATGTGTTATATATGATTTTGCCCCATGATCAGATTTGTTAAAGGTTTGTAGCCACCTCTTTAAAAAACAACGTACAGTATTTTGATTTGATTTCAGAGAGGAAGGGAGAGGGAGAGAGAGAGAGAACATCATTGATGAGAGAAAATCAGTGATTGGCTGCCCCCCTGCAAACCCTATACTGGAGATCATCTGCAGCCTGGGCATTTGCCCTGACCCAGGATCAAACCACGTCCTCCAGTGGGACTTCCTGGTTCACAGGTTGATGCTCAACCACTGAGTGATCTCTTTTTAAACACTAAATCTAGTTTTATTTTAGGATTGTATGTTTTTTTCTGAGTCTGCTTTTGGCTGTATCCAGCTGGTTTTGATATATACTATTCTCATTGGTGTTTTTAATAATTTGTAATTTTTAGTTCTGTTTTCATTAACTGGAGTCACTTATATAGATTTTGTAAATTTCTAAATAGATTTGTCTGTCATCCTTTTGTGGTTTAAAATTTAGTTTTGTTGTATTATGGAAATAAGTTTTTCATTTGAAAAATAAAGTTGATGGGACTAGACTCAAGATTACTGAAGTTTTTTTCAAACACTAGTGCTTTAATAGATCAGGAAAGAAAATATTGTAGTTCCATTTTGCTTACATTCTGATTGTTGGTTTGGGGGTGAAGAGGCTGAGATAATGTTAGCACTAATGATGTTAGTGTGTTAATCAAATAATGTGGAGGATGCAAAGATATACACACACCTTATCCGTCTTACATCTTTGTTTTTCTCCATAGTTCTTATCACCACCTGCTCTACTATATTTTAACTTACATTGTCTGCTTCCCACCCTCAACCCCAAAAGTTTTAGAATGTTCCAATTTCCTAAAACTGTGTTTGTTGCACAGTAAGCTCTTAGCATATATTTGTTGGATGGCTTCTTTGATGACATGTCAGCTTAGATAAGAAAGGTGGTGAATTGAGATGGGAAAAGTTTTTAGGTACAGAGGGAAAAAAAAAGAAATGTGTGAAAGCTTACGGCCAAGAGACAGCACAGACTTCAGTGACTATAATGCATAGTGAATTATGAGATGAGGTTGAGAGTGTTGAATGATGGCCAGGTAATGCCAGACCTGTCACATTTTTGGATATAATTTTAAAAATAATGGGACTTTATTGTAGATTTGAGCACTTAATACTTCAGAGTTTGTTTCCTAAGTACAAGAATACTCTCCAATATTATACCCACAGTACAACTTTCAAAATCAGGAAATTAACATTGATGAATATTACATTTAATTCATAGAATTCATTAAAATTTTGTTTATTCTCCCAGTAATGTTTATAGGTTCAGGATCCTGCATTGCTTGTTATATCTCTAGTTCTCTAATCTGGAACAGTTCCTCAATTTTCCCTTGTCTTTCCCAGCCTTGACATTTTTGAAGAGTACAGGGTAGTTACTTTGTAGAATGTTGCTCAACAGGCATTTATCTCATATTTTCTCCTGATTCATGCATTTTGGGCAGTATTACCACTAAAGTGATGCTGTGTTCTTTTTAGTGCATATCAGGAAGAACACTATTTGATTTGTTCTGTTGCTATTGTTAACTTTCATCACTTGATTAAGATGGTATTTTCCAGGTTTCTTAACCTTACAATTAATAAGTGTATTGTATTAATTAGTATGTATTTTGTGGGAAGATACTTTGAGACTCTATATGTAATATTTCCATCAAACTTTTGTTGTAGTATCCATTGATGACTCTTACTTGAATCAGGCATTGTATTCTGAAAGGTGTCAAATGATGATTTTCCCAACTCCATTATTTCTAAATACTTCCTTAACTTTCTGGCGTAGCAAGATGTTTTAGGCTTGAATCTTCTATTTTCTCAGTCTCAGCCATGGAGTCACGCACATGTCTAAGGAGCACCGGCTCCTTTTAATGGAGAGCATTGTTTGGGCATTAGGTTTACTTATTGCTTCTGGACCTCCTCGTACACATGTAGGAAATATACACACATATACCCCCTACACCTGTTTTTTGTATTTTTCTAATAATTAAAAAAATAAGCTCACATTGATACCTCCAATTCTAGTCCAAAGCCACAGAGTTTATCCTCCTCTTACTATCACTCCTTTCTCTGATATTTAGAAGTCTGATTCCTATTATCTTCAGTGTATTTACTTAATGGTTCAGTTCTTCCTGTTTGTAACCAGACTTATGGTCGTGCCAGACAATAACTTGGTCTCAGGCACGTTGCCCTCCCTCAGAAAACTGACTTCAGAAATAAGTAAATTGGAAAGATAGCCCTCATGAAGGGGGTGGAGAGTTAGGAGATGATTAGGGAAGGAGGAAATATTAGAGGCCAATTAGAATGCTTATCTTTGGATACCTCCTCATCCCTTTTGCTAGCTCAAAGGTCATACTGATGAGGCGAAAGACTGCTTTTATATATGTGTATATACATATATATGTATATATACACACACACACATATATATATGTTCATATATATATTTAATATATTATTGATTTCAGAGAGGAAGGAAGAGATAAAGATAGAAATATATCAGTGAGGAGAGAGAATCGTTGATTGGCTGCCTCCTGCACGCCTACACTGGGGATTGAGCCCATAACCTGGGCATGTGCCCTTGACCAGAATTGAACCCAGGGTACCCTTAATTGCAGGCCAAAGCTCTATTCACTGAGCCTATCAGCTAGGGCTAGATGGCTTTATATTTGAAGAGCATTCTGGCTGCTCTGTAAAGAATACACTGAAAAGAATGAGAAAGGCCCTGACTCAGTTGGTTGGAGTGTTGTCTAATACACCAAAAGGTTGCAGGTTTGATTCCCAATTAGGGCACCTACTTAGGTTGCAGGTTTGGTACCCGTTTGGAGCACTTACAGGAGGCAACCGATCAATGTTTCTCTTTTACACACCTCTCTCTCTCTCTCTCTCTCTCTTTCTCTTTCTCTCTCTCTCATATTCTCCCTCTCCCTTTCAGAAAAATTAATGAAAACATCCTTGGGTGAGGATTAAAAAAGAAAGAAAGAAAGAATGAGAAAGGAGAAAATGAGACAGGTTGACCAGGAAATTTGGGTTTTCTACCTTGAAGGGAGGGTAGTAGCTTTGATGAATTGTGTGGCAGTGGTGAAAATGGACAGAAGTACCCCAAACACATTTAAGTATGTATTTTTATTGATTTCAAAGAGGAAGAGAGAGGGAGAAAGAGATAGAAACAGTTGTGATGAGAGAGAATCATTGATTGGCTGCCTCCTGCACGCCCCCTACTGGAAATAGAACCCGCAACCTGGGCATGTGCCCTTGACTGGAATTGAACCTGGGACCCTTGAGTCCACAGGTTGACACTCTATCCACTGAACCAAATCAGCTAGGGCCCCAAAACATATTTAAAAGTTGGCAAACCTGTTCTTACTGAGAAGTTTACCAGAGATATTAATTTGCTCAGTGGGTATAACCAGTTATCCTAATAAGAAATAGTATTTTAAAAAACATTTTGGTTTTTCTGTTTAGATATTTGCCTATAAGTAATAATAGTTGATAAGTATTTTTCTTTGGAGGGAGGATGAGTTTTTGTTCAGTTTTTTAATTGCATGCATTTAGCTCTTGGTTTACACCTTAAAAGAGTATGTTCAGAAACTTCAAAATGGCTAATTAATTTGTGGGCCACTCAAGGTAAGCATAAATAATGTTAGTATACTCTTTAACCAGTTGTATTTAAATAAATGTGCATAATATTTAACTCTGCTAATTTTAACTTTTGTTCTGTGCTTTAGATATTATGATCAGATTTGTTCCATTGAACCTAAGTTCCCATTTTCTGAAAATCAGGTAAGTCATTTGTTCAATTTGTAAAGTTTATCTGATAATGGCAAATCACCCATTTCCTCCCATTCATGGTATCATTTTATTAAAATAAATGGTACCTGTTCACTCTCTGTAGGTTTTTAATACAAATAGTTTAGGCCCATCTGATACAAATTTGTCTTTTTGAAGAATGTTTCTTAGAATTCTATTCATGTCATTCCTCAGTAACTTCTGTATATATATTTAACTGCATTTTATGTCCACTACTGACTGATTAATCGAGTGTTTTTCCTTTTGGCTTTTACAGAATTAAGAGAGAAACTAATTCAGGAAGTCTTAGTTTTAGTTTATGTACTTTAAAAAAGTATGTGTGTGTTTGAGGTGGGAGGTGGGTGGACAGAAAAAAGGAATGGTGGTAGATGAACCAAGAAAGGCAAAAGGCTAAAAACTGATGATAGGTATATTGGGGGTTCGTTATGTTATTCTCTCTAGTTTTGTGTATATTGAAAATAACCTAGAGTTAAAAAGTTAGATTGCAACACATAATTTAAAAGAAGCTAACTTCTTTCAAATTGTCATATGCAGAATATTTTAGAAGCGTGTGATGCATTTTTAAAAATTTATGATGGAAACTCTTTATTCATGTATAACATGCATACAGAAAAGTGAAGGAAAATATGTGGATAGCTTGAATCTTCATAAAGTGAATGTACATGTATAACAGCTACCCAAATTAAGAAGTAAATTATTGTATGCCCTCCACCAAAGATAAACATTCTCTTACTTTTATCATCATGGAATAGTTTTTATTTTATCTTCTGGGAAACCTGTAGTACTTACTTTATTGCTTGTGCTTCTCTTGGCTTATTTGACAATTAAGTTCATATTCTGTTCAACCCATTGTGTGTTTACAAAGATGAATAAGATGGAGAAGACAATATGTGTACAATTGCTGAAGCAGAGTGGCCAGTTGAAATAACTTAGTGCCAATATTTTACTTAAAAAAAAACCCAAAAACTTATGGCCAAGAAAGGAAAAGGACTTGGTTAGTTAGAGAATATAATGTTTAGATAGGTTGAAGCGTTTGTCTTTTTCCTCATTGTGAATTTTTCTCTGAACTTAATATTTAATGAGGTTCAAGAAGGTAACATAATTTTCTGTTTTCTCTTTATAAAGATCTGCTTGACATTTACCTGGAAAGATGCTTTTGATAAAGGTTCACTTTTTGGAGGGTCTGTAAAGTTGGGTATGTAATTTTTTAATAATAAATGATGGGAAACTTAGTCTAAGCACTTTGTTTTAGGTTTTTAAAATTGCTCTTGTAATGATTCTTTTTAAATAAGAAACATTTTTACATTTTCTTTTTTTTTCCCAACATCAACTTTTAATGCAATTTAAAAAATTTAGTGGAGAGCCTATGCCTTGCCAGGCACTGTCCTAGTTATAAACGTGAATAAGACAGTTGTATTCAAACTGATTGGGAAGAAAGTTGATGAGCCTATGAACAAAGGGAAGCATGGATGAGGAAGTTAATTCTGCCTGTTGAAAGTAAGCAGTGTTTGAGTTAGCCTTTGAAGGATGCATTGGGTTTTTCCAGATAGAAAATAAACATTACAGGTAGAACATTTAATCAAAGGTCAGAAGAGTGAGGCTTTTTTATCTGCTAGTTCAGCATATGATCTCTCTGCCTTAATTTTCTCATCTGTGTGAAGTAGGGAATAGTACTGTGAAGTACTGTTTATCTCATTGGGTTCTGGTGTAGATTAAATGAGTGAATTCATGTAAAGTCCTTAGAACAGTGCTCAGTAAATATGAGCTGCAATGAATATTAATATTACATATAACTGTATATGTTATATATACTACATATGTATTATAGAATATATGTTATGTACTATGACATAACAATATTATTCACTATAAATTACATCCAATACATCCTATCTAATGAAAGAGTAATATGCATGTTAACGATCACTCTGCTACATCCACACACCACGTCCACCTACCAATCAGGAGTGACTATGCAAATTAACCTAAACAAGATGGCTACAGCCATGGAGAGAGCTTGGGTTTCCCTGGCAGTGGAGGAAGCCAAGCTTTTCACACACCCTGGCAGGCCCAGACCTCCACTCAAGGCTACAAAGTTTCAATTATAAAAGAGAAATAAATCCCAACATAAATGGCAGCAGCCACAGAGCTGGAGAGAAAAAGAGGCTTGAGTTGCCCCTGGCAATGGAGGAAGCCAAGCTTTCCACTCACCCTGGCCTGCCTTGGCCTCTGCTGAAGGCTACAAAGTTTCAATTATAGAAAATAAGTAAATTCCAGATACCAGGGCCTCCACCTTGGGTTGCCAGGGGGTCGTGACCGACCTGCAAACCACCCCATGGAAACCCCCACCCTGATCCGGGACACCCTTCAGGGCAAACCAGCTGGCCCCCACCCATGCACCAGGCGTCTATCCTATCTAATAAAAGAGTAATATGCAAATTGACCATCAGTCCAACACACAAGTTGGCTGCCCCCATGTGGTCAAAGATAGCTGCCCCCATGTGAACACAAGATGGCCACCACAAGATGGCCAGCATGAATTTCATGCACCAGGCCTCTAGCCTGGTTTAGTGTAATACTAAACATTGTTAAGGCTTGAAGCCATAGGTTGACTTGAGGGTTATGGAGAGAGAAGACATTGGAAAGTAGATTGTGAAGTTGTAAATAGTAGTTATGAGTTTTGTACTTTTTCTTCTTACATATATATTTTAAAATATATATTTTTATTGATCTCAAATAGGAAGGGAGAGGAAGAGAGAGACAGAAACATCAACGATGAGAGAGAAGGGTTGAGAAGGGTTGATCGGCTGCCTCCCGCACATCCCCCACTGGGGACCAAGCTGCAATCCAGACATGTGCCCTTGACCGGAATCAAACCTGGGACCCTTCAGTACACAGACTTAGCCAAACCGGCAAGGGCTCTTACATATTAATAGCTAATGTTTATTGAGTACATATTCCATCCAGGCACAGAATTCTCCAGGAGCCTAATGAGGAAAGGCACTGTTATTAACAATTGAGCAAACTGATTTAGAAAGATTAAATGACTTCCTAAGGTTATATGGCAGGGATTTAATGAAGCCAGATATCAATCCAGAAAGCCTAACTCCAGAGGCTAGGGAGAAACTGACCAGTTAAGAGTTTTGTGAGAGTCATTATGGATGAAATTAAACAAGAAGTGTATGTGGGTCAGAGGAGAAGGGGTGGGATTGAGAGATATTTCAGAGGTGAAACTGACTGATCTAGTAGAGAGAAGAGTAGAAATTAAGGGTGGATGCTAATTAAGATTTATAATTTGGTTTGACCTGTTGATTTATTCCTTTCAGTAAATAGGTTGAGTTTGAGTTTTCTGTGTTATGTCTGGGTAGAAACTTTTCTTTGGCATTTGGAAATAATGGATTTAAAGCAGAAAAGAGGTAGATTTGGGAACAATTACCACTAATTGATAATAAATTTATCCCCTCTGATAGAGTATAGTTTATGAAAAATGTGAAAGCCAGAGCTAGAGAATATGACATTCACGGGAAATAGTGGAAGATTCCTGAGAATGAGGCTGAGAAAAAGCTTCCAGATCTCAGGGGACACAGGGAAGAATAGAGAGACATTGACCTGAATCCCAGAAGAGCTTCAGTGACCATGTAGTCCAATGGCTCCCGAACCTGGTTGCACATTAGAATTACCTGGGGGAAATATTAAAGATACAGGTATATCTTTAAAGGTAAAGTTACAGAATGCCAGATGTGATAGGGAGACATTTCAAGGTGAGGCACTGGAATCAGTATCTTTGAAAATATCTCCTGGTGACTTAGATGTTCATCCAGGTTGGAACAATATTGACAGTCATTATAGTAGGGATCAAGTCATGTAAGGTTGGAGAAGTCGCTGGATTTGGCAACGAAAGAAGTTTCGCTAGGGCTATGCAGCAGGAGCCAAATTGCATCAGCTTGCGAGCTGGACCAGAAGCAATGAAATGGGGACAGCAACTAAGGGTTGTTTATTTGGGAAAACTTGGGGTAAAGATTTGGGAGTAATGGGGGCATTATGCTGAGAGAGAGGCAAGGTCAAGAAAAGGATTTTTAGTGATATTGCGACAAGCAAATTAGTAGGTTGAGAATAAGGATCAGATGGTAAGAGAACTAAATGATAATTAGTAAGATGCCTATTACAGGTCAGAGCTGCTGCATTTTTATTAACAGTGGGTAACTCTGAGGTGTAACATATTTGGTGGTTGTTTTTTTTTTGGTAGTATTTAAAAACTATTTTAAGTTTTAGAAAAACTATATAATCAAGCTGTTTTCATTTTGAAAGGCTTTGTGTGAAAAAGAAGAGCACAGCTCGGCCAGTGTGGCTCAGTGGTTGAGCATTGACCTCTGAACCAGGAGGTCATGGTTAGATTCCCAGTCAGGACACATACTGGGGTTTTGGGCTCGCAGTTGATCAATAATTCTCTCTCCTCATTGATATTTTTATCTCTCTTTCCCTCTTCTGTCCTCTCTGAAATCAATAAAGAAAAAATAATATATATATATATATACATATATATATATATATATAGAGAGAGAGAGAGAGAGAGAGAGAGAGAGAGAGAGCGAGCGCGCGCTTGCGTGCCCAGGTTAAAATGGAGAGGAGTTGAATATTAAGAAAAAGCTATTTGAAGGAAGGAGAATTGAATATTTATTTTAAAAAAACCCCACCTGATTTGTGTTTAGGTCTAATAGGAGAGATCATAAAGGAAAAAAGATAAGATTTAATTATAAGGAAAAAATTTTTTCACAAAGTATTTTATACATAAGAAATCCTATATAATTAATGGCTGATATGCAAATTGTCACCTTGGGAGTTCAACTGGGAGACGGGGAGTTCTATCGCTTGCTATGAGGTGTGCTGACCACCTGGGGGCAGCATGGAACATGGCAGCAGTGGGGTGCTAAGGGAGTGCGGGGAAAGAGGAGGCCGGGAGGCAGGGAACCATGTGGTGGATACTGAGAGGTTGCTGCAGGAGCAGGTGGCGAGGGAAGGGGGAGGCATGGAGGCAGGGAGGAGGGGAACCTGATTAGCCCTGATTGCCAGCCAGGCCTAGGGACCCTATCCATGCATGAATTTTGTGCACCGGGCCTCTAGTGTCAAAATAGAAGACTATAGCTTGGGATGATAATGTTTATGGAAAGTACAATAGACTGGGATATACATATATCTTGTATATAAAAGTTTACCCATATTTGTTGCTTGGAATATATTTCATTCATCCTGAAGTTCATTGACTTTTTGTTTTGTAGTGGCACCAGTTGCTTTATATTTAGCCATGGCTTCCCTGTATTGCCCTGTTTGTGTATATGCATGAGTGTTTTGAAGTTGCTTCACCACCGTACATTATCTGTGATTTTATCATATTTTGGAGGTTTTTCCTAACTCTCAATCTTTTTATTTTAATTTTAATATTTTATTTTTATTGATTTCAGAGAGGAAGGGAGAGGGAGATAGAGATATCAGTGATGAGAGAGGATAATTGATTGGCTGCCTTCTGCACCCCCCACACTTTGGATTGAGCCCGCAACCTGGGCATGTGCCCTGACCGGTAAATCGAGCTGTGACTTCCTGGTTCCTATGTTGTCCCTCAACCACTGAACCACGCCAGCTGGGCTGTTTTTTTTTTTTTTAATTAAAAAACAATTTTTTTTATGGTAGCTTTCTAAATGGATATGAGGTGTGTAGATTCTTGATCAAAATTGTATTTTAAATAATTTGTTAGTCTTTTGAGAGACGTGTTGGCATATGAGGCATGGAAGGTCAGCTAAGGAGGTTCTGGCATTTGTTTAGGTTTGTAGTAATGAGGAATTGGTTTAAATGTGGGAAGAAACTTTTTAGAGAAGTGATGGAAAAGTAGAAATAATGTATTTGAATGTAAGTGACAAATGTTGTGAAAATGACTTTCCATTTTGAACTTGACTACTAATAGTGTGGACTTACAGGGAAGGAAAGAATAATATATTGATCTGTTGAATTTTAGATGATGGGAATATTATGAAAATAAATGCCTAGCAGGGCAGCTATCAATATGGGAGCCTATAATGAGTGAGAAAACAGGTCTGGGAACTTGTTTTTGTGAGAGGCAATGGGATAGAGATTATATGATTTCTCTTTGAAACATTAATTTTCTTTAGAAATAATCTGATAAATTTTCCTTCTCAATTTTTTACAGCTCTTGCAAGCTTAGGATATGAAAAGAGCTGTGTGTTGTTCAATTGTGCAGCCTTAGCTAGCCAAATTGCAGCAGAACAGAACCTGGATAATGATGAAGGATTGAAAATCGCTGCTAAGCATTACCAGGTATGCAGAACAGTAGTTACTACATAATGATCATCACTAAGTTGGATTAAGTTGAAAATAATTTGCATTTAGGTTTACAGATACTTCTTTGCACACAGATATTTTCTTGAAAACTAGTTTTTTTTTTTTTAATGAATTGATTTATATTTTTGAGGTTCTTAGATAAACTACATACTATAAACCAGCTCTCATTTTCCTCACCATTGTACACCCAGCACCTAGCACAGTGCCTGGCACATAATGGCTCAATAAATTAGGTTCAAATTATAAAATGTATAAAATAACCTCATTAAAAATTTTGTACATTATTTTATTTTAATTCTTTTTTAATAGGGAGACACTTGTAAAGATTCACACAAGTCACAAAGCTTAAGACCTCTTATTAAGAAAAGTTGAACTTTGACACTTGTGGAAAGATATTTAAATGTGGTCAGATAATGTTATACTGTATTTACTAATAAGGCATATGATTTTTGTGGGAATTGTTACTTATTCAGCTTTAATTTTTTTGTTTCAATTTAAAGAACAGTAAACAATTATCGTTAGTGGTAATATCTATAATTTTGTTTTCATGTTTTATGTTATCTTTTAATTTTCAGAGTTTTTTCATTATTTGACTCAGGTAAACCATGTGAGGCATGTTATATATGTCATTCTTATTTTACAAACAGGAAGACTAAGGGCAAAAATGTTAATTAAGTGGTGCTTTGGAGTTTCAGGTGTCCCGATTCCAACCAAATTTAATGGAATTCCAAATGGTCCTTCCAGTATCTCCCAGAGGTGGAGTCTGATTTTTCCCAATGTTGAAGTTTAGGGGAGAAGTGAGGAATGCGGTTTTAGAAAAGTGAGAGGAAAACATACTTTAATCAAACAGTGCACTCCATATTATTGCTTACCATACAATCAGATGATGCATGTGTACCTTCTCTTCTTGAGGCCATAAATGGCAAATGTTTTAAAATGCAGTAATGAAATACATTTTTACTTAGTCTTCTATTTGTAATTGTTAACTGGCATGTGAGATTTTAGAGGGCATTCTGAATTATTGAGGACACACCCCGTTCTGTGAGTCACTTCTGTGTTTCACAACAGGACACCTAGTGATGGGAAGATAACAAATGCAATTACAACACCTAGATTCTTTCCTAGGCTGTTTGCCACCAAGAGCTGTATGGCCTGTCTAACTTCTTTAACTGTTGTAGGAGCTTTAACTGTGGTAGGCCTCCCTCCAGTCCCGTATCTGCGAATGAGAGACTGGATTCTTTGCTGTTCTAGTCTGTGATTCTGTTAGTTTCCTAAGCAGAGTAAGCTGATCACTCTCTGCAGATACTCTGGTTTTATGATACTTCATGACTCTGAAAGTATCATTTTCCCGTGAAACAGTTAACCTTTTGCTATCTCTGCATAGTTTATCTGCGTAACCCACAACACCTTTTAATCCCAGGCGGACTTCTTTCTTTTTGCTAGTATCATTTTTGTTTCATGAGAGCAAAGTGATTTCAATGTTAAACTTAGAAAAGTAAAATTGGGAAGACAAATCTGATGGTTAATGTTTCACCACGGAGCTCTGAGAGTCAAATAGAAATCATTAGCTGTCCTCAGAGGACTAAGTATCTGTACTATTTGAGGCTTAAGTATATATGTTTAATTGTTTGAGAAATGTTTGAGACAAAACCAAGTGCATTCAGTGCTAAAAACATTTTAGTATTTTATCACTGCCTTTATTCTCATAATAGTTTTGAGGAAGTATAGCTAAAAATAAGCTTACACAATTTGTCCTGTTAATATACTTTCTTTGTTACAATCTATTTTTTAACCTTTGTTAAATTTCTTGTTACTCTATAGTATTTTAGAAAAAATACCCTTATTGTCTGTCGGTCAGATGTTTATATTGTTTGCACAATATAAAATTTAAATAACTATTCAACTGACTTAACATTTGGAATAATTTTGTGTCTAACAGTAGAAAATTAAGTCTTGCTGAGTTCCTATACATTTTAAAGAAATTCTTTTTTACTCCCCTCTAGTTCGCTAGTGGTGCCTTTTTACATATTAAAGAGACGGTTTTATCTGCCTTGAATCGGGAACCTACTGTGGACATATCTCCAGACACTGTTGGCACCCTCAGTCTTATTATGCTGGCACAAGCCCAAGAAGTCTTCTTTTTAAAGGCCACAAGAGGTAATTCCAACTCTTCATTTTGTTGCATGTGAAAATAAGTGGTAGGTTTTTAAAATTAGAAGATGATTAAAATATAACATGTTCAGTGTAGAGCATGAACTTGAAACATGCGTTATTTGAAAATTTCCAGCTTTCCTTTTCTGAACTTAAGGTGGTACAATGCACATTTAAAAATGTAAGTTGTATTTGCAGTCTTTTATACAATGGATAGTTAGCTATTGTCTTAAAACATTGAACTCTGAAGTAATGTTTACGTACGTTTGTAATATGTCAAAAATGTATTCATTTAGTAAATATTTATTGAGTACTTTCACTGTTCTAGTCCCTGCTTTAAGCTCTAGTTAAATAGAGTTAGAAGACAAGCAAGATTCCTTATTTCAGGGAGCTTATATTTTAGTGTTGGGAGATAATAAATAAGAACTTAAGTGGCTCAGGTAAAGAGAGATAATGTCTTTAAAGAGAATAAGGTGGCTTGAGGGATAGTGGCTGGTGGTCTGGTCTGGCTGTGGGGTAAGGATGGAGGGGCAGTCATGCTAATTTTAGATTCATTATTGAAGAAGAGTACCTTTGAGGAGATCTCATTTCATTGACATCATCTGACAAGATTGAGCCTAGCAGAATCCCTGGCTCTGTGAATGAGGGAATAAGATGAATTCTTACAAGGCATGTAATTTAGTATAACTGATTGGAATATGGGCTGAATATGTAAGTACAGAGAAATTAAAAAATAAGAGAACAGTCATGTGGAATCCATATGACATAGAATTCCTACACAGTAAAATAAAATTCATCCTTTTAAAATACATACTTGGTTTTTAATATAGTCAGAGTTTTGTGACCATAACCAGTCTTATTTTAAGACATAATCATTATCCCCAAAAGAAACCTCATCCCCACTGGCAGTCACAGTCTATTCCCTCTCCCTTAGCTCCTGGCAACCACTAAACTATTTTCTGACTCTGTATTTGCCTGAGAAATATAATTAAATTTCATGCAGATGAATAAGGATTTTTAAAGACATGTACAATCATGATATATCAGATTACTTTAATTATAATGGTCAATTCCATATTTTATTACAGATAAAATGAAAGATGCCATCATAGCTAAATTGGCGAACCAGGCTGCAGATTATTTTGGTGATGCTTTCAAACAGTGTCAGTATAAAGACACTCTCCCTAAGGTCAGTTATCCTTTTTATACATACTTGGCTGTTTGCATGTAGAAATATTTGGATACTGTGTACAAGAAGCAAGTTGAAAGTTATGTTTTATAAATATTTGAAAATTTTCGAGAGGCAATATATTTGTATAAATATTTTTATATTTAAGATGCATGAACATTTATGTTATATTGAGGGGATGCCTTTGCCTTTGCTCTTCACTAAACTTGTTTTTCCAAGCTAAATCTCCTCCTGGAAATTTTTAAATATCTGTCTCCAATAATTTTATCAAATAAGGGCATTGTGTATTTCTGCTTCATTGGTGATTTGGTACAACAAGCATGAATACTTGAGCATGTTGTTAATTCACACTTTTAATTATTGTCCTGTTTTCTTAAAGATGAGTCTAAAAGCGCAAAAACCAGACATAAAGAAAAAGGAAAAGGAAACAAATTCAGCCAATACTTTTATTAGAATTAAGTTTTGTCAACAGGAATAGAAAATTGGGCTGCTGTTGAACAGCTAAGGAAAACAACCATCTTTAAACCACATATTTATTGCAGGAAGTATTATTTTAATGTAAATTTTTCTGAAGTGGCATGTCGGTGTGATCATTTGAAATGACTAGTCTATGTGCTCATTTGAAAGGACAAGGTAGATTATTAGACTAACAAGTAAATTTTAAATGGTTAGAAAGGAAACTGAGATTGAGTGGAACATGATATGATTCAGTACTCTTTCAGAAATGTTCAAGGAATTAGTTTCGTCTGTATGATAGCTCATGGTATTTGTCACATGGTCTCATGGTGGAATTTATCCTCTATAATAAAAGGCTACTATGCAAATTGTCCCCTCGGTAGTTCGACCAACTGGGAGTTTGACTGTTTGCTATGATGTGTGCTGACCACCAGGGGACAACGTGGAATGAAGGAAGGCCTGGTTGGCACCAGCTGCAGAGGGAAGGAAGGCCCTATTTGGCCCTGATTGTCGGCCAGGCCTAGGGACTCTACTCTTGCATGAATTTTGTGCACCAGGTCTCTAGTTAATTAATAAATCATTTAGGAATTTTTTAAAATTACGAAGTTGCAGACAGTTTTGTGGTGAAGTAAAAAAGAGCATGTAAGTTCACTAATAGAACATGTTAGTTTAGTCAGAGAATGTCCAATGTGAAGATTCCTGGAAATTTAAAATATACCAAGATATCAGTTAAAAGTTGCCCAGGACTCTTGGTTATTAATAATATTACTCTCAAAAAGAGACTTGGGATCCCTTCCCACCTCTTTTTCATAGGAAAGACCTCTTGTTCAGCTGCACATTGTACCGTTACATCCTGTTGGGCCATTAGTTCAGTCTTGTCATGGAGAGAAGAATGTCACCTGTAACGTCTGGGAAACTACTTTGCAACATTCCTGGTATTCCTTGAAACTCTCCTGTTTATACCAAGTTGTGCCAGCCTTACCTTGAAAACAGGCATGAGTGCAGTTTGAGATTTATGTGTCCTTTATTTTTGCCTTTTTTACTAGTAAAGCTCATAAGATATCTCATATTTTAATTGTAAAACTGAAATGCTTGTCTAGTATATTTATTGGATTTTATATGACATGTTACTGCCTAAAAACAATAAGGTTGCAGGCTAGGATTTGACATTTTAGAAGACCCCATATCCATATAACTGCTTCCATGGTTCATGTTTTTGGATCTTTTACATTTAATTTTGAGCGCAGTTTTTTTAAGGGAGATTAGGGCAGAATTACACGGATCATACTAGTTATTAGTTCATTTGTCTGTTTGCTATGTGTTTTTGAGTATATGATACTGAAATGTTAGTTATATGATATTAAATTTTTATTTGGCTAAAAATCATCTTTATTAAGAAGTTAGGATGTGAGTATAAGTGGGAACTTACTTTTACTGTCTTTTGTCTCTTAAACATGATGAAACAGTGAGCTATAAAGCAATTTCCTTAGTGTATGTGAGTAATGGTTTTAGTTGACTGTAAAGGGCTCATAAGAAAGCTTCTAAAGCCTTGTGCTTGCTATTCCTGTGGCTGTCCATTCTACTTCTCTTTCTAACGCATGCTTTCCTTTCTTCTTTGTAAACACAATGTTGACTTCATGGCTCGAGTAAAGAGAATTGTAAAAATTTTAATTGGCTTCACTTAAAAGTAAAAAAACAGCAACTTACCCCTTCATTCTAATTGGAAGAACAAAATTGAAATGATTGAATTCAACCCATGCAAAATCATGTGGTCTTCTCTGTTTACACCCGACTAACCTATCTCTAAACCATTAATGGGGTAATGCTAATGTCTGTCTCCTTTTCCTTTTTCTTCCTGCATCCCATGTTGTCTGTGGTGGTTTGTGTGGTTGGACTCTTCCCTGGTCAGTATTTTTATTTCCAGGAGGTGTTCCCTGTGTTGGCTGCCAAACACTGTATCATGCAGGCCAATGC
>PVJN01032523.1:0-24086 GCA_004026805.1 Lasiurus borealis | reverse complement strand
TTCCTCCCCTTCTCCCCCCACACTGCCCTCGTAGCAGCTGTCCTGCCCCGCCCAGCCACTCTGGGCAGCCTCCATCTTTGGCTTTCTAATTTGCATATTCTCTCCTGATTGGCTGGTGGGCATAGGGGAATGATGGTCATTTTGCATGTTTCCTTTTACTAGTGTAGATATTTGGTTTCTGTTTTAGTCATATGTATCTTAATTTAGATATTAACATTATTCAGAGAATGAATGCATAGGCTTCATCATGTTGCCAAAGGGATGTATAGCACAAAATAGTAGGGACACTAGCAGGTAAATGGAACTGATGTGCTTGGCTTGGAGGCCTTGGCTGCTTGGATAGAAGTGAGATAGGCCAGTTACTTAGGAAAGGCCAGCTGCTGACAGTGGAGAGCATGTGACGGGAGATTGAGCAGAACTAGCACATGAGAGTCAGGGAAACACAGCAAGGCTACAGAAAGGATTTTTGGTAGGGCTTACAAACTGGTGATCCAGAGCAAAATTCTGTCAGTAAATGTGTTTTCCTTGGCCTCTATATACTTTTAAAAATATGAATTTGAACAGCACCCAATGGGGAAAGTACTGTATTTCTTCACAGTACCTAATACCTTCTTTCATGTTTACTAAGTGTCCTTCATTCATATATGCTATGCCATGTTCCTCTGAGCATTTGGGTGTACAACTTTGGAGAAATTGGTAAGAGAGTTTGTTGGGAAATGCAATGCTTGTCACTCTTGGGAGGGGCCTGTGTTTGTATCTTTGGCCCTTACTATGCTGAGAGCTCTATGAGGCCAGCATTTCTGACTGTAATTTACTGAGTTACAAATTACCATGGCACATGCATCTGTCATCCTCATTACAAAAGCATTCGTTCCGTAAATGTTTGTCACAGCTTATAGTGCCAGGGCCAAATCTGCAGTCTCCACAATGACAAGGACACTCAGGGACCCAAGGACTAAAGCCTGAGGCACAGGAGGGAGGGCGGGGACTCAGCCGCCAAGAAGATCTCTGCCAGAATATGAAGAAGCCGAGTGGGAAAGTCTCAGGGAGAAGGTCAGCGAAGGAGAGAAACCAAGCAGAATTGGCCAGATATTTGCCTTGACTAGATGTCTTCAATTCCCCACTTAGAAATGTAATGGTTTTGGAGTCTGGAGCAATACTACACTTGGAAGTAGGAACAAGAGCAGAGGCAAAGGAACCAGGCATAGTAGAGAGTCCTTGCTTGGCTAGTGTCTGCCATTTGGAAAGCATGACATAACCTTCTGAATAATGAATCAACTGGGCTATATCCTCTCCTGCCCATTGCTTCTTTGTGTGGCCTGCTAAATCAGGGAACACAAAAATGAAAGGTACAAAGAGACCAGTCAGAACTCATAAGAGAGTGAAGTGGTGTCTGTCCAGAGGTGCTCATTGTGGCAAATGGTTCTTGCCCCATTTGACAGGGGGCAGCAGCCATATAGCTCTAACCAATTGGTGCCAAGGAATTATGGGCCTATTGGGGGAAAGGAAAAGAAAAAAAACCTTCTTATTTTTTATAATCCAATGTAATTTTTAAAAAATATTAGGTCTTTTGACTTTAAAAGGCCAGTATCTAATTTGATTTAAAAAATAAAACAAAATGTGTACACAGAAACCACTACCGGCCAACACATTGACTTCTACAGATTCTATATATACTCACAGCCATCAGGTTTTAATATTTGCCCAAATACAGGTGAGGTAAGTGAAGCACAAAAAAATTCAGAAATCACGATCAATGCCTTTAAAACAGTATTTTCAAAAATATCAGAAAAATAGCGCCATGCTGAGCCATAGTAAAGGTTGAGGACAATACTGATCCTGTTTACATTTAAAGCCACTGTTTTGGCTCAGCCAGTATAGCTCAGTGGTTGGGCACCAACCCATGAACCAAGAGGTCACTGGTTCGATTCCTGGTTGGGGCACATGCCCTGGGTTACAGCTGATAACTGATGTTTCCATCTCTCTGTCCTTCTCCCTTCCTCTCTCTCTAAAATCAATAAAAACATATATACTAAAAAACAAAATGATGTTTTGTTCACCATGGATTTTTGGCAATATTTTTTTTAAATTATTTAATTTATTGGGTGACATTGGTTACTAGGTTTCAGGTGCACCATTTTATAATACATCATCTGTATATTGTATAGCATGTTCACCCTCTAAGTCAAGTCTCGTTATTAAAATACTAGAGACCTGGTGCAAGACATTTGTGCACTGGGTGGGGGAAGGGGGTCCTCAGCCTGGCCTGTGCCTTCTCACAGTCCATGACCCCTCAGGGGAGGTCCATCCCCAAGGGGTCCTTAGTGCTGCCATGGAGGCAAGAGAGGATCCCACCACCGCAGCTGCGCTCACCAGCTGTGAGCCCTGCTTCTGGCTGAGCAGCACTCCCCTCTATGGGAGCACACTGACCAGCAGGGGGCTGCTCCTGAGTTGAGCATCTGCCCCCTGATGGTCAGTGTGCGTCATAGCGACGTTCCACAGTGCGGTCCATTTGTATATTAGCCTTTTATTATATAGGATTATTTAACTTGATTACTGAGGTTTTTAAATTTCTAGTCCTGTGCCAAGTGCCGGTCACTCAACCTCACTTTAGTCTCCCCTTCTATTTTAATTTTCTACACCTGTAAATGAAGAGGTTTGGCCAGAGCAGGGGTCTCTAAACCTGTCTAAACCAAAGTGACTTAGGCAGGGACTTTGTAACATTCCTGTGTCTGTGCCCTGTTTCTTCCATCTCATTAGCCTGAGTGGATTCTGGGGGAAGATAGGCATCTAAAGTGACCCCAGATAATGAATTCTGTTTGGAAACCACTGAGTTAGATGATTTTTAGGCCCCTTCCAGCTTAAATATCTTAAGACTTTACCTTATGATAATATTTTGTTTTGAATGCAAGTACCCCTAGGATTATGGTCCATTAAGTCAATAGCATCTCCATGTGCAGTCATTTAATAG
This sequence comes from Lasiurus borealis, assembly GCA_004026805.1. Taxonomy (NCBI): domain Eukaryota; kingdom Metazoa; phylum Chordata; class Mammalia; order Chiroptera; family Vespertilionidae; genus Lasiurus; species Lasiurus borealis. Next base: position 21,115 of record PVJN01032523.1, on the reverse strand, counting down.
CTTGTTTTTTTTCTTGACTTAAGGACCCTAGGGAACAAGGCATGGAGTCGGAGGCTGATGGGAAGAGTAGAGCTTCAAAGGGGGCTGTCCCCTCAAAGAGGATTCACTTTATCTAAGGGACAGGGAATGCCCTTTGTCAGCCGTGAATGACAGGAAATTGCTTTTAATCAATCTGAAAATAAATGGAAGGGAATGCCAGAGCATCTTTTCTTTGAAGAGATGTCAGAAATTCTTTCAATCTTTTATCTTCCCCAAAACAGCGGGAGGAACGCCGCTGGAATCAGCCCTGTAATTTCTACTCAGTAATTATACCTCAATAATTATACCTCGCCACTTCCGACAGAGCAGATATAAATAGCCAGTTATCTTACTTTTCCTGCTTTTCTTTGTGTGTGTGCTTTCCCTTCAACCGCAGACTTCGGTGGCCGATGCTAATGCGTGGACATGGCACAAAGCGTTCACAGAAAGCGTGCTGCTAGGCATTAGACCCGTGTTCCAAAAAGCCACACGCACTGGATCGGGAGAATCTCATTTGCCCAAAGAACTCTGTGCTCTAAGATTTATGACAGGTGACAGGGAGAGACAGGCACCGAGGGAAGGGGTTTTGCTTTCCATTTCTTTTTTCATTTCGCTCCCAGCCGGGATGTGCACGTGCGTGCATGCCTGCTGCGCTGTGTGTCAAACGTGGTCTGCGCTCTGCCTCAGTGACTCACCGGAGGAAGTCGGGGCTTCTGGGGGGAGGGTTAACCCTCAAGGTCTCTGAAAAGCCATGTCAGGATTTCATTATCCTCAAGACTAGGCACAACAGAAATTTGTCAAAAAGTATTCTTTATGATGATGGTTGCTAGTCTTGCTAGTAATGATACTGTTTCACAGTCACATGGAACATTTACTTCTTCTTCAAAGGGATTTGACATCAATTATTTTGGAAACTGCTGCCAGAATAAATAGTGGAGGAAAGTTAGATTTTGAAGTCAGACATTCTAGCATTTAAATTCCAGCATTTCTACTTGCTATAGTGGAGGAGTTAGATTTTGAAGTCAGACATTCTAGCATTTAAATTCCAGCATTTCTACTTGCTTAGTGAGTTGACCTTGGGTGAAATAATGTTTCTGAGTCTCAGTCTCCACATCTATAAAATGGGATTATAATAATGTTCAACCTCGGAGAATTTCTCCTGGAGCATTACATCAGATAACACTATGCAGAGCCCTACCATTATCCCTCACGTAGCTTCTTCAACTTGAGTGACATCAGACTCACCCAGAAGGCTTATGAAAACATGAAATGCTGGCCCTATGCCAAGAGTTTTTGATTTGGTAGGTTCAGGGTGGGGCTTGAAAATTGGCTTTTCTAACTAGCTCACAGATGCTACTGCTGCTGGTCCAGGGACCACGCTTTGAAAACCACTGATCGGTAATCTTTCAAGACATGTACTCTTTCTTTATTTTCCATATTCAATTAAAAAAGTATGAACACTGTCCATGTTCCAGGAAATGTGCTTGACAAAAGAAGAGCAAGGCATAGACGTCTCTTTCCTATAGAGCATACACTAATGGGGAAGACAAATCTCTCCCCCCACCATCACTTTTATAAAAGTTAGTATATTCAAGCCATTAAGAGCAAGGCAGTAGGGGTCGAGGGATATGAGCTAGATTGAAGATGGAGGTAAGTAAAATGCTGACACCCACCACACTTACCATATATGTTGTGAATTGCATCATTATGTTCAGCTAAATACCCAGAGATGGAATCATGTTTTGCGGGGTCTATAGCTTACATATTTGGGGAACTCACTTGAAAAAAATGGGTTTAAAATTATGAGTAAAAAAAAAATAGAAATAGAGCAGTGGAAGGAGCTGTGCAAGAGAAAGGCCCTGAGACCTAATTAGCTTCTTTACCTCCTTGTGTACAATTGGGGTTCCTGATATCAAGAAGTCTAGACATAGCTCCTGAGGTCGATTTGATGTCCTGACCTAGAGCTGAAAAGAATCAGAGCAGTAAAGAAGAGGGCAAGAGAGGTGCTGGAGAAAGGTAGCTTCGTTGTCACAACTGGGCAGGTACTACTGCAATCCAATGGGTAGAGACCAGAGGTGCTGCTGAATTCAGTCTTACACTGCACAGGACAACCCCCCAAACAAAGACTTATCCAAAATGTCACTAGTGCTGCGGTTTAGAAACCCTGACATAGCGCAGTAAAGCTTTCTAGATAGGAAACCCAGGTAGGAAATGATGGAGGCTCTACTATCGTGAGAATCAGTCGCATTCCTCCCTTCTCCTGGTACGGAGCCCCTGTTCCTCCCAGCTCTGTCTGGAAGGAACACTCTCCTGCAGACACTTTCATGGCTGGCTCTTCTCACTGCGATCAGGTCCCGCTTAGGGGTGCACCCCTCAGAGGCCTTGCCTGACCACCCACCCAATCTAACCTAGCCCTTCCTCTTTCTGTGCCTCCTCAGACCTTTCCCCACTTTATCTTTTAAGCCCTTATTACATGACGTCATCGTATGGCATGTGATTGTTTACGGTTGGTGTCCCTCTTTCAAATGTCAGCCTCCTCAAAGCAAGGACTTGGTTTTGTTCCTTTCTCTGATCTCAGAACAATGTAGAGTTCTTGGCATTAGTGGGTGCTTAATAAGCATCTGTTGAATGGCTGGGAGAAGAAAAGCTTTTCCTGTCACGCTAGGGCTGTTGAATAAGTACTCCATGGACACAGGCTACTGTCATTAACATTGTAATCAGGATATGGCGTCCTAGTTAGACTGCAATATCCTACTGACCAGAGGATTCTCATTATCTCAGCCTGTGGGAGGAGGTGGCAGATCCTCCCTCCCGGAGCCCTGTGGCTTGGCACCAGCATCACATTTTTAGTGGCTGCTTTGAAAATGGAACTGATGGGCTCTGAAGGGACTGCCATCCATCACTCAGTCCTCCCATCACCAGCTCTGCAAATGACAATCTCTGACAGGAAAGTTGGGGGGAGCTGATTCAGAATTAATGCCCTGCATCTGGAAAGAGGCATGTTAAGACAGCAAATATTCAGGGAGCAAATCCAGACTGCCAGATCAAGGACAGAGAAGCAAACCCAGGCGCCCTGGCTGAGCTTAACTCCGCACTTGGGCAACCTGTGTTGGTAGGTGAAACTCAAGTCAATGAAACTCAAAAGATTTTTTTTTAATGTGTAAAAGGAAGAGAGAACCTCGGGAATGAAAAATTACCCAAGTGGCCTCTTTAGACCTGATCCTGAGCAATGGGTGAAATGAACAAAGAATGGAATCAATGTCAATTATTCAACAACCATTTACTAAGTGCCTGCCATCTGCCAGGTCCTATGAAGAAAGTGTTATTGTCATTTCCAGGAATGAGGAAAATGGAGCCCAGAGAAATGTAATAATTTGCCCAGGAAAATCAACCATTCAAGGCCATTTTTTCTTCTGAGAATGTGCACATGCTGTTCCCTCTGCTTGATCTTCTCTTTCTTAGGGTCTTCAAGTGACTGGCTACTTTTGTCTTGGAGGATTCAGCTCAGCTGTCACTGCCTCATTGAGGCCTTCCTTGATTACATTATTCAAAGACAGCTCTTCCTTCACTCTGTCATATGACATTGCTTTATTATTTTTTTATTTATCTCACTATTTCAAATGGTTTAATCTTCTATTAGTCATTCATCTCCTCCCAAATAGAATGTAACCTCCATTCACGCAGGGCCTTTCAGTTGTTCACGATCGTTAACATTGAATTCAGGAATAGCACTTAGGAGTTGTTCAATAAATACTTACTGAATGAACATATGGATGGTGATGGGCCTCAAGCCAGATATGTCTGAAACTGAGTTTAGCATTCCTAAGTGTTGGTTGTCCTGCTCTGTTGATGTTTGATCCAACATAAATAAATATAAAAATAAATTGAATGATGGATTTTCACATTGGGATTATTAATTATTGAATATTGATTATAAAAACCAGTATTGTGATTATTAGCAACACCACTATTGAACTTACTAGGGGTCCTGTTACTATATTACACACTCTGTAGACATTATCTTATTTAATAGCTACTGCAATTCTATGAGTTAGGAATTAGTGCTTATATTTTACTCATGAGGAAATTGAAGCACAGAAAGAATAAGTAACTTCTCCAAAGTCACACAGTTACAATGTGGTAGAGCTGGTACTTTAATCCAAATCTGTTGATCTTCAAACATACACTCTTTGGAGTATACACAATGTTATAATAGGGAAGTAGCTGGGCTATATGATTTTAGGGAAAAATTACTCTTACGAGCTAGGTCTGAGATTATTTTTCCCTATCCCTATGATTCTGAATTACTGGATCAATAGGATCCCAAGATTTAGAGAGCCAAGTTCTTTTGGCCTCAAGGTGTCTCATGGTTCCTTGATGCTTGTGCACAGAATGAAAGAATGAAAGAAACAAATGCTGTTTATGTTGTGTCTTAAAGATTTCTCACAAATATAAGCAAACCACAGCAAACAGCTAAATTGTTCTGAATCTAAAGCAGAGGTGCTGCTCATGAAGAATATTGATGTGCAAAATGCAAAATACAATGTATCCTGGAGGGAATTGTCATGCTTTTCAGATGAGATTTATTGTTAGCTAACCTGCTTTCTAGGATTTAAGGTAGAATGAAAACTGCTACAGATTGGTCCAAGTCATGTCAAACAGGCCAAGGTAATTCTAAATGGTTTAAAGTTGCGATTGAATGTAGAATCAGGAATTTTTAAAGATACAATCCCTTGACCTGACCCTTGAAGGATGCATAGGATTTCTAGAAGCAGACAAAAGGAGTAGTGATGTGTTGGAGTTGGCTCATGAGAGCCGAGCATGTACATCTCTATCCAACTTTGCATTTAATGACACCCAATTGATTGCTTGAAATTGGCCAGAGGGTAAGTATTTACACCATAGAAACTGGCAAACAGTAAAAATCAGTATCAGCACACCCCTGAAAATAAAGTTCGGAATCATTTGCAGTTGCAGATGTCCAGAAGTATGAATGCACATTTGGTGAGGTTTGGTGACATAGGCTATCTGGAGGAGAGTCCTGGTGGATGAAGTGCCAAGGGAAGATTATGGGAATCCTTGAATGTCAATAAAGGAGGCTAGATTTTATTTTATAGGCACTTCCAGCCATAAAAAACAACAAAACTTTATGATATAACCTTGTTTGTATTGTGACCTGATAATTATTCTAATATCTCACTTATTCAGTCTCCCAATTAGACTGAATAAGTGAGATATTAGAAGTGGGAGACCAGTTGAGAAGATGTAGTAGTAAGTCACACAATGGAAATCTGATAGAGACCTGAATAGTGTAGTATAAGTGGGAGGAATGGAATAGACAGAAATGGCCTGGAGGGGAGAAAATTTAGAAAACTTGACAAGCGACTGAATAGGAGTTATTGGGGTGGGGTAGGGGAATTTCAATATTACTAAAGCCACTCACTTTGGGAACTATGAGTTGGTGGTTTTATTTACAGAGATACAAAAAACAGGGGGTACAGTATAACTGAGTGGAAAGTAATACCCTCAGTTGTAGACATGCTGAAGTAAAGAAAATATTTTGGACCTTAAAAAAGTTTAACCTAGATCTCCAAAGAGAGGTCAGAGGTAGAGATAATATATGATGAAAAAGGTCAAGGGGAAAGAGTGTAGAACATAGAGAACACCGAGCACAGATATAAAGAACATTCCAATAAAACTTTCTATCACTTTTTCATTCATTTATTAATCTACATGTTTAACAAATACAGTGGTACCTCGAGATACGAGTGCCCTAACATACGAGATTTTTGAATTACGAGCCGCCGAGTGAGCGATTTTTGCTTTGAAATACGAGCAACAGTTGAGATACAAGTAATTGCGCGGATCGGCCGGCTGCACACGACCCACCAGTTTACCAAGACTCGAGTGCCTCATAGTTTCCCACGCCTCAAGGTTACAGAATGAATTAAACTCGTATCTCGAGGTACCACTGTATCCATTATGTGTACCTGTATGGAAAACAATCAGCTAATATTTTTTAACCCATTATGGTTGTAAATAGCATCCCTTTTTATTCTCAAGGGTGTCCAGATTTGGATGATAAATCATATCCTTGATGATGTGTCACAAAGAGTGCTGCCTATCAAGAATTCAATGATTAGTTTATATAGATCCTGCCCTTAAGGAGCTAAACTAAATATTGTTCTTTGTGTTATGGGTTGTGAAGGTAAAGTAAAAGTTATGCTTTCTCTCAAATTACATTCTGGAGGTGAGATGTCAATATCCACCTACACAATAATTCAAGCACTATAAGGCAGGATACAAATGAGTGCCAACACCATAGCATCAGTCAGTAAGCGCCAAAGATCCGTCAGTGGGATGGATGTCTTTATTTGTCCTCTAGATCTGTTTTCTGGCTTCTCCACCACCCTCTGTGCCCAGGAAGCCTGATATGCATGGCTATATCAACGGGCTTTTTTGTGTTCTGATTTCCAGTGAGTTTGGCAAATGGAAGGAACCAACTGTAGATGCTAGAGGAGTGAGATTGGGGCACTTATTCCTTAGGCTCCCTTCATGCTGAGTCACTGCAGGATGGTTTCATCCCTTCCTCTGGCTTCCAGTAATCACCCCCTCTCCTTATCCCTGGATGGGTAGAGGTTTCAAAGTTCAGAGGTGGACTTAGCATTGAGCTTCAGTGACCTTCACGTGCACAGGCTCCTTCCACTCCGGGATGAACCCCACCAGGGATATGGCCGTGTGTTTTTAGATACCCTGCTAAAGTAAGATCTTAGAGTAGTCAGAATTCAAAAACTGATCTCCAAGATTGCATGTCCTAATCCCCGGACCTGTGAATATAACGAGATGCCACTCTTGTGATGATGTCATATATGTAGCACAGTGAGCCCTCAGAAGCAGAGCACTTTCTCCAGCTTGTGCTAGAGACGGAAGGCAGAGAGATTTAAAGCAGGGCCAGGCTTCAAGGTACTACTGTTGATATAAAGATGGAGGGGACACAAGAGAAAAAGTGAAGGCAACTCTAAGGAAGTGATAGAGCCCCCCAGATGACAGCCATCAAGGAAACCAGGAGCTCAGCTCTCTAGCTGCAATGTCCTAAATTTTTCCAACAACCCGAGTAAACTTGGAAGCAGATGTTTCCCCGGAGCCTTCAGGCGAGGGCTCAGCTTGATGCCTTGATGTTAGCCTTGTGACAGAGCAGAGAACTGGAGAATGTCTGAGTTACAGAACTCTGGGCTAATAATTTGAATGTTGTTTTAGGTGCTATGTTTGTAATAATTTGTTATGCAACAACAGATAACTAATACAGATATTTCAATCCAGAGTGAATTAAACTCCATCTCTTTCTGCTCTAACTCTCCTTTGTCATACTTCCCTTTGTGCCGGGTAATGTGGAGTGGCCCTGGGGATGGGGGGAATCTGACCAGGGAACTTGAGTGGGTCTACATTTAGTTTGGCTTTGGTGGGATATTATTTTTACATGTTTCACAGTCACTTCTGTGACTAGTTATGGGTAGTTTTCCTGGTAAAAGAATGGCTTATCGAAATACTGGTCACCTGGCATGGCCAGAAAGAAGGAAAGGGCAGAGGTGAATTGTGACATGTTCTGCAGTGCCTGACACTGAGGCCACTGGGCCCCGGAGGAGAAGGGAGGCTGACATATAGAGAGCTAAGAGCTAGTTTGGAAAATGCTTCCAAATCATAGAGGGCCCGTGTAAGAGAAATTTAATGAACATTTTTCATAATAATTTAAAAATAATTCTAAAAATTTGCATGACATTATCAAAACAAGTTCTGAAACTGAAGTAAAGAAGAATAAAAAAGAATAGATTTTCTCAACTTTGACTCACATCATCACCATTTACATCTAATTATACTAGAAACAGTTTATGAAGCAAATCATTGTTATCTGAGAAGGTAAAAAAAGAATATGCAGCCAAAAATTTAGAAAAGTGTTTTATAGCATTTCATCAGGCAATTAATTAATATGACTGCACTGTGTTTCTGGCTTTTGTAGTTTTTGTGGCAGTTGACAGCTTTGTTTAAATTATTACATTTTTTTTTTACTTTATTTTCTCATTTGAAAACATTAATTTCCATTATTCATTTTATATTTGCAAATTTTATCCACATTAATAAAGTGAGTGAATACATTTCAGGTCCCACAAACCCTGGATCTCCCTGCAAGCCCCCCCTGATGCTGTTAGTCTCAGAGTACTGCACTGTGTTGTCCTAGTTTCCCTAAACCTCGCCTACAACACGATGAAAACTGCTTTGTTAAATTCCCGTCAGATTGCCCAGGGGAGTGTGCCATCTTTCCCCACATAGTACCTACCTTCCCGATACCTGCAGCGTTGTCCTGAGTGATCTTAAAAAATGGTTAGGTTCTCATAGTGAAAAGAAGGGGAAAGGAGATGCTTCTGGCCAACGGAGTTGCAAGAGCTAAGAGCTAAGGATAAGAGAGAATGCGAGGAGCCCAGAGCTGGGCTGGGCCAGTGGGGTTCACAGTGGAGATTAGCTGCAGCATATTGCAACTGAAAATTTTAAAATTCCATACTCACACACCAGCACTGGCAAAAGTTGGCCAACTAATATTTTTGCCTGTAGTGCATGTAGTGTTATCTCTTATCCTCATCTTGTGTTGCTCTTGGAGACAGTAACCTTTAACAGATTGAAAGCTTTTTCTGCTAGATTGCTGAAAACCTAGAAGCTAATTAGGAGAATCAAAGTAACATTTGTCATTGTGTGTGTTACGTATATACATGTACAGTGGTACCTCGAGATACGAGTTTAATTCGTTCCGTAACCTTGAGGCGTGGGAAACTATGAGAAGCTCGAGTCACGGTAAACTGGTGAGTTGTGTACAGCTGGCCGATCCGTGCGATTACTCGTATCTCAACTGTTGCTCGTATTTCAAAGCAAAAATCGCTCGCTCGATGGCTCGTATCTCAAAAATCTCATATGTTAGGGCACTCGTATCTCGAGGTACCACTGTATATTACATAGCTGGATCTCTCTCTAATAGTTTAGTGTTTATTGGCACTTATTTGCATCCTGCCTCCTTGTACTTGAGTTGGATGTACATGTAACAAACACGTATGTGTACACACACATGTATTACCAGATGGAGAGGTCAGCACAGAGGCCGTTCTATAGTACCTGAAATAGGCCTCTCAGTGGGCCTTAGGGAGTGCTATTTTCCCAAATGATGCTGACAGTTTCTGAAACATTGCAAAGGGCTAAATGAGACAGTTAAATATGGATAGCCAATTCTTAGAAAGGACATATAGATTGTTTCCATGCCTTATGTTTTTGTTTGTTTGTTTTAAAGATTTTTTTATTGATTTTTAGAGAAAGAGGAAGGGTGAGGGAGAGAAAGAGAGAAAAACATAATTGTGAGTGAGACACATAATTGTAAGAGAGAAGCATCTATTGGCCACCTCCTGCATGCCCCCTGTATCGGAGATGGAGCCAACAACCCAGGTATGTGCCCTGGCCAGGAGATGAACCAGCAACCTTTCAGTGCATGGGACAACACCTAGTGAACTTAGTTATACCAGCCATGACCTTGATGTTATTGCATTTTTTTTAAATAACTTTTAAAGAATTAACTTGTTTTCAGTGGAGAACATTTGAAAAAGTACAACAAAAGATCAATAAAACATAATAAATATAATTGTCTATCCACATCTTACTACATACTTTTAAAGTATTTTTCTATACAAATCTACATTTGAGATGGCATTGTCGTGCAGTCTTTATAGCTTCTTTTTTATTTTAGCAAATTAAAATGGATTTATTATGTTCTCAAATATTGTTTTTTATTTTGATTTTAACAACTTCTCTTGTTTGCTTGCTACAGAAATTAAACATGACTATTCTAGAAAATGCACACATAGATAAGCAACCCTTCCACACACACACAAGACATGCACACCCTCCAGAACTGTCAGCATCATTATTATTAATGATGGTCTCTAATAATATTTTGATGCAATATGAATTTTAGTGGCCATATTGTATTTCGCCCTATGAATACAATGTAATTTAGTAAAAGAATCCCATACGTTAGATATTAGGTTGTTTTCAATTTTTCACTATTATAAATAAACCTTGTTCACCCGCTTCTGGAAGTAAATCGCTGGTTATCTTCTTAGGATGAATTCCACTTTTAATGCTCGGCATGTTTTAATGCTGTGGACGCCTGTAATGATAAATGGCATTTAATTAGCCCGGTGCCCAGGGCTTTTCAACCTTCCTCGGAGAATAGGCTCCCCGGGGCGCTGCATCATCTGTTGACTTGCTGGGAGAGCATTGAACTAAAAGCCAGTGATATTCAAGGAGCATAATATGTCTTAAAGTCTAATTACATCTCATCTATAACCAAACATGTAGCTGACATTCTAAAATGTTTTCCTTAGTATATTTAAAATGTGTATTTAGAGAATGTCTTATTTTCCTGCAAAATCACTTCTTCTATTTTTTCTTGCCTGGATAATTCTTACCATCCTTCAACATCTAGTTCAATGATTCATAGTATGTTGGGGGCCATGGAGCATTTAAGAGAGGGAATCTAAGGACCCCCCGCTTCAAAAGAGCACAAACATATTTGCTGTCTCCAAGCCTAGACATTCTCACAAAGTCATGTTGCTCTTCAGTACTTCACTAACATCTGGTGAACCTAACTCCTCAAATACATGAGGCCCAGATCTCTCCCCTATGCATTTCTGGGTCTCTTTGGGGAATTTGTACACTTGCTGGGATTGTTGTACTTCTGCCATAAACTAATGGAAATACCAGTCCCCTCTTGCAAATTAAGACAATTTTTCATACGAGGCCATACTCTATGATCTACTATGGCCTCTCTCTTCCTTAGCAAAAGCTAATGTCAGATTGCAGAATTGACAGAACTCTGTGAAAAGCGAGGGGCTAGGGAGAATTTCAATAGAGAGATGAGGGAGAAGTGAAATAGAATTTCAGGAATAATTGCTGTGAAATCTGAATCCTGTGACCCACACAGAAGGTCCCTCAATGGTCAACACTCTCCTATGTGCCTGCTCTGCTGCCACGTGGCAGAGGTTATGTGGTCCCAGAGATTAGAGACATCAACCCAGTCCTGTCCACTCTGATTTTAGAATCAGAGACCCTCCCTGTGATGAGAAACGAAGAACGTGGCACTATGTAAAAATATAATAAACTTTAGGGAGAAGCAACAGTGTCCCCATGAATGAAAACTTTTTTTATATTCAGAAAAAAAATTCATGGCCTGAAGCATTTGAAATATGTCACTATTTCAGGATTTTCTGCAAACAATAATAGATACTTGCCTAAAATATCTATGATGAAATGGCTCATCAGAATGGGCTCTCAAAACAAAGGACAGACACATGAAAAACATTCCAGCTTCACTCCAGAGAGCAGAGCAGATTTTTGACATCCTACCCCATGCCATCATTTTTATAAGTTCAGTGATAATTGTAATGACAATAACTCATCTCCAACAGCTAACATAAATTGCTGGCAGATTTAAACGCCAATTAGTCTCAATCACACAACCATACCATTGCATTGAATAATTTAAAATGTTTCAGACGCATTCATGCACCAAGCCCTTCCACAGATTCAATTCCTACCCACCTGCTCCATCTCAAGCCCTTTTAATTTTTTCTCTGACCTGTACTGATATCCACTCCTGAAAAGTGTCCGCCTCACAAATAATTCTTTGATAGGATGTTAGGCTATTTCCCTAATCGTCTAGATTTTTGATGGCAAACTCTTTGAAGGCAGAGACCTTGGTCTTACTTTCATTTTAGCAATGGCAAACATATCCGATCAACTCTGTACTGTGTTTTCTTCAAAGATACTATTGATTGCAAGATTGCACCATTGATTTAATAAAAGCTCTTTAGAAAACAAACAAAACCCCACTGCATTAAATGTACATATTGATTGGTAAACTCATCCAATTTTAGAAGCATTAATGGGAGGTGGGGGAGGGTGGAGGGACTAAAGAAACTCATCTTAGATAGAGAAAATACAGCATGAAGGAATAGGGGACTCCCACACCTCTGAGGACCTCAGAGGTCAAATATTCCATCCTCTCAGAAAATGCTGGTGTTTTTCTGAACAGGCATGGTGAATTGAGGGTGTATGAGTGGAATTCAAGGAATCCGTGTACTCTTTTTAAAATATAGGCAAAGGTTTGTTTGTATCTATGTGTACAGATTTTTCTTAGGATAGGACTGACTTATTTTACTGGCTTCTTAGAGCCATTAATGGCTTCAGTATTGTTAACAATTAATGTAGGTAATCTTTGTAGGTGACCATCCAGTCTGAGTTTAAATAGTATCTTCAAAGAGAATTCATTGAGTCATTCAACTCTTTTGTTAAACTTAACAATAAACTTTCTGTCATATCCTTTATTCTGGTTCAGAATAGCTTTATTTGTTGGATGTTTTATATATTACCAATAATGTTTTATTATCAATAAAATGATCCACATTGATTAGTAACTGGATTGATATATGTTGGTTTAATAATATAGGAAAGTCCAATGTGAAGACCATGAAATCAGATTTTTCTTTTCAAATGAGCTTAGTTTGTTATTATTTTTGGCCTAATTTAGTATGTGAAAAACTTAAGAAGAAAGCTAATTTGGTAAAGAAAATGTCATATAGTTACAGCTCAATAAATATGAACTGAGTGGGTTAATTAGATGAATAATGAGTGAATGAGTACATAAAAGGTAGGAAAACTGAAATATGTGGAATAAAAATTTATGAATTAATTAATGTGTAGAAAATATAATGAGTAACTTAATATGAGGGTCTGAGAGTCTAGGTTTTGTATAGTAAATTATTAAGATTCTCTGCTGGACCATGCCAGTTATTTATCATCACAATTTCAGTGTCAGAAGTTCACTTTTTCTGAAGGTAGGTTCTTTCAGTCTTCCACCCTCCCAATTGTCCATTCATTTTTCCAGCAAGCATTTACTAACTGTCATGCATATCCTAGCTAATAAAAGAGTAATGTGCAAATTGACTGTCACTCCAACATACAAGATGGCTGCCCCCATGTGGACACAAGATGGCCAGCAGAGAAGGGCAGTTGGGAGAGACAAGGCCTGCAAAGGAGGGCAGTTGGGGGGCAATCAAGCATGCAGGGGAGGGCAGTTAGGGGTGGCCAGGCCTGCAGAGGAGGAAAGTTGGGGGTGACCAGGCTGCAGGGAAGGGCAGTTGGAGGGGACCCAGGCCTGCAGGGGAGGGCAGTTAGGGGGTGATCAGGATGGCAGGCAGAAGCAGTTAGAGACAATCAGGAAGGCAGGCAGGCAAGCAGTTGGGAGCCAGTAGTCCTAGATTGTGCCTAAACGGGCAGTCAGACATCCCTCTAGAGGTCCTAGATTGGAGAGGGTGCAGGCTGGGCTGAGGGACACCCCCCGCTCCTGTGTATGAATTTCATGCACCAGGCCTCTAGTCTTAGATAAAGGAAATATGATATGGCTACCTATTATATTTTATTTTTTAAATAATTTTATTGATTTTTCTTTTACAGAGAGGAAGGAAGAGGGATAGAGAGTTAGAAACATCGATCAGCTGCCTCCTGTACACCTCCTACTGGGGATATGCCCACAACCAAGGTACATGTCCTTGACCAGAATCGAACCTGGGACCCTCAGTCCACAGGCCGATGCTCTATCTACTGAGCCAAACCAGTTAGGGCAGTATGGCCCACCTATTTTAGACACTGGGAAGCTACAATGGACAAGAACATCAATGTCACTAAATGATAACAGCTGCCTAAACTACTGAGATCTTAGAATTTTTCACTTAAAAGACACTGGAGTGATAATATTTGTTCAACTTCCTTATTTATAGGAAAAACAGATCTAGAAAAAAGACATAATTTGTAAAATTCGATATTTAGTAAATTCATAGTTCCTAAAATATAGAACAAAGAAACCAGGATGAGACAGACATGATTAAGAAGGTTTTTATTTTAGTCACTCCTAACTGCCCTCCCCTGCAGCTGATCTTTTTTAAATAAGATCCTTGAAAACCTGGCATAAATTGACCTAATCTCTGAAAAATACCATGAAATTTCACTGACATGCATACTCACATATATAATTAACCACATAAGTTTTTTGCTCCATTGATGAGTTAAGGAGGCATCATGTGGTGGAGAAGCATCAGGAAGACTCAGAAGGTCTAGGAGCTGGTCTGATCTTTGCTAATGCTGTGCTGCGTGGTTTTGAGCAATGCAATCTCTGTGTCAGGCGACCCATCTGTAAACTGAGAGGGCCACATGCAAAGGTGATACTTTCTGACACAACCTTGTAAGCACCACAACTTTCTGGGAAGGGGGTTCATTTGCTCGTTTGTTCTTGTTTTGGAAGAACTGGGGGAGCCTGGGGAGTGGCAGATATGAACTCTGCTAGGTAGACTTGTCCTTTGGCAAACATGGAACATATTCCAGCTCTACTGTGGCCATTTTCACACGTCACTGGAAAGCCTCATCTCATTAAATAGTGCCTTATGAGACTTCACATTTCTTCCAAACACTTGGTAGAACTTCCTTTTGTCCCTGCCATATAAAAAGTCACCCACTTGGTTATTCATCTTGGGGAAAAACTCAGGAATCCATTGTAAATTTTTAAAAACGGTTTGGCTCAGTGGATAGAGCATCGGCCTGCAGACTGAAAGGTCCTGGGTTTGATTCTGGTCAAGGGTATATATCTTGGTTGCAGGCACATCCCCAGTAGGAGGTGTGCAGGAGGTGGCTGATCGATGTCTCTCTCTCTCATCAATGTTTCTAACTGTCTCTCTCCCTTTCCCTCTGTAAAAAAATCAATAAAATATATTATAAATAAATAAAAATATCATGGAGAGTTGGTAAAGCATTGATTGGCATCCCTATAACTGCTTTTTGCTATAACTGCTAATTGATGTTATTACATTAAAAAGTAAGTGCTGATAGCAAAGCAATTCAAAGCAAAAAAGTAACAGAGAATAATGAATATTCAAAACATTTCTTAGAGGTTGGGGTTGGGGGGAGATGGGAGGTAGAGTATACAACAGGCCAGTCACAAGGATCTTGGGTCCTGTTCAGCCAATCTAAAACCAGCAGCAGAGAAGTGAACAAAAGAAAAGGGATGAGCCCCTGCCATCTTTAGAGTATCTTCTCAGTGACGTACCTCTGAGTGAGTACCCCAGTGTGATACCATGGCTTATATTTGGTCAGCCTTAGTCAGTTTGGTTCAGTGGATAGAGTGTCAACCTGCGACTGAAGGGCCCCTGGTTCGATTCCAATGAAGAGTATGTACCTCAGTTGCAGACTCAATCCCCATCCAGGCAGGCTGTCCAGGTCCAGGTTGGGAAACCTGGGGAAGATAAACAATTGATGTGTTTCTCTCACATCGATGTTTCTCTCTCTGCCTTTTCTCATCCCTCTCACTCTCTCTCTAAAGAAAAAAAAATCAGGTAAAGATTAAAAAAAGAAAACTTATTTGGTCACTTATGTAATCAAAATATAGTTCTCATATATATATTTGGTCTTTCACTTGTGTGACAAAAATGTATATACGTTGGAACATTACCAATGTTCAGGTGATAGAATTATGGTTCATTTTAATTTCTTTGTTATACTTACCTGCATTTTCAAATTTGTTACTAAGATGCATAGACATATTTTCCTCAATAAGATGTTTAATTTTGAAAGCATTAAAAAACACACAGAATCTCTCAGAATGGGGGAATATGAAAATTTTCTCTGTGATGAGGAGTGGCTCATGAAGGGCCCACCCATCCAGCTTCTTTCTCCTCAAGTTTGCTTTTCCCTGGGGTTTCTTCTCCATTAAACGATTATGGCCTCTACTATGTCACCCCAGGGAGCTCTGTTTCTCCTTAAAAGCTGCAAATGTGTGAATCGAAACAAATCTTCTTATTTCTCTTTGCTCAACTGAGACAGGCTGACATTTTCAAAACAGAACATTAATACTCAGAGAACAAAAGGCAATAATTACAGGGACTTCAAAAGGCATAACAGTTGTCATGTTTAAAATATAAGCTGCTTTCTCTAAAGGCTGGAATCAGAAGCAAATTGGCCCCCTGCTGAAGCCTTGCCTAGCGCCTCTGAAGTGGGCACCTCTGCGTTCTCCCACCTGGAATCAGGCTTGGGGCAAAGAAGTCACCGGATGAGTGAAGGATAAAATATCACTTGCTAAAGCGCCACCCATCTGGGACTTCCCAGTTGGTTCTCTCCAGGAGACATTTTCATCCAGAGATAATTGACAAGGTGAGAGACCTTACCCTTCATCAATTTAGCATCCCCTCACTACACACACACACACACACACACACACACACACACACAAACACTATGCACACTGCACATATATATACACATGTGCACACGCATTACACATATACATGTGTATACACACATCACACTATACATATCCACATAAGTACACATGTTATACACATCCACATTGCACACATATTACACACACATGCGACCACATGCTACATACATATGCTACACATATGCACACACATCAGCACACGATACACACATACATCTGTGTACACATTATATTTGTGCATGCATTTGAATTTTACATATGTATCAAACACACGTGTACATATATACATGTATGTTCATGCACATGTATGTGCACATACATTACACCTATAAAGAACATAATTCATGTTATGTCTTGTCTCTTACATGCAGAATAAAGTCCAAGTTAAAGTCCACCTATTATAGATTCATAATAGGACAGTTCATGGCATGCCCATGAGTCAAAAACTACACATATGCAGTGACAGAACAAGGTTCTCCGTTTCAATGCACAAGGTCGAACTCCAGTCTCACTTTTGTATTTGTGCAGGCTATGAGTCCCCTCCTGAAATCTCTTCTCCATGCTCTTGCCTCCAAGAAGCTGCTCTACAGACGCTGAGAAAAAGTGATTGCTCTCTCCACTGAAATAATGAAATCTTACCCAAATCTCCCTATAGTTTGTGCTATAAAACTGATCTGAGCTGAAACTAATCACATCACTTTCTTTTGTTCCTGTAAGCAGCTTGAGGGCAAAAACCATTTTTTAATTGTTGTATCCCATACACAGGTTTTAAAACAATGTCTCACAGGCTCAATAAGTAGTTGTTGATTAATTGAATGCATGTATTTCTATAGCATTAGAGAGACTTAAGAGATCCTCCTACGATCAATGTGTGGAAGTTCCTGGAGATCAATTTATACTCAGTTTTAAAAAGAACTTTCTCAGAGCTATACTGTGTAATGCTGCAACAGATTGTTCTGGAAAATACCACTGAGTGAATTCTAGTCAAGATAAAAGACTACTTTTGAGAAATATAATTCATGAAAGCGATGAAGGATCAAAGTAGACATTCTCTAAAATTTTTTTTCTGGCTTTATATTTCTGATAATTCTAAATTCAAATGCAAGAAATCTTACTGGAATCAGTTTTAATCATTTGCTCAGGCTGCCAATAAGATAGACTATCTCTGCATTGTGCACATAAATCATTAGCTATTTTTCTTTTTCCTCCCTAGTCTTCCTTTCTCCACTATAGCTGCTAAATTATATTGAGTGACATTATAGCAGCTAAAGAGCATTAACAACCACTGAAGAGTTGGTGACACTTCTTGGGAATCCACAAAATGCATGCATTTTATTTTAAGATAATTTTGCTTTGAGTTAACATATTTGTTCATTTTCTCTCCCATTTTTGCTTAAAAGGCTCATTTCCTAAAATTGGGCATTGGTGTCCGAGAATTTCCTTATTCTACTGCCTAGCTTACCTGTGGCACCATAATCCTATTTACAGCAACCAAATTACTTTCTCTGAATCCAATTTATACAGTGACAGATGGGGAATTCCAAAAGGGAAAGTTTCCATTCATATCCAACAAATCATCTTTATGGGAAGAAAGTGAGAAGCAAACTTGGTGACTTACACAGAAATTTAGCTTCTAGAAACCATCTTCTATTTTAAAATTATGTCTCAGTAAAGTTGCTGGGCCCGGAATAAGTTTGTGCCTCACTGTTTTTAGACATTCAAATTAACCATTAATGAATGATGATGAATTTACCTTACTAAGAAAAATTACAAAATTGGTTTTCATTTTCTTTCTCTTTGAATGTTTATACCATTCATGTCACAAGCAACACTTGATAAAGACATAATTCATTTCAAGAAATTCAATGTGCAATTTCTGATAGTTTCCCCTATTTTTCTTTTGAAAAGCTCCTATTTACAGAATTACTTTGGCTCCAAATGATTGTATATCTGGAAATTTGAACATAACCAAGTATTAGGCATTGTCCCTGTGTGTTAGCATATTTTTTGTTAGTTTATTTGTTTCCTTGCTTCCAAAAACCTGGAATGTTGTTTTGGCTGTTGTTTAACTTGTGAGGAAAATCCCATCTCCATTGGAGGATGTGCAGGAGGCTGCTGATGGATGTTTTGCTCTCACGCTGATGTTCTCTCTCTCTTCCTTCTCTCTCTAAAAATCAATAAAAATTTGTTGTGGAAAATGCCCTGAGCAGAGTATAACAGAGCATGGTGGGAATCTTACTTGTGGACTCGCTGGTGGTAATAACCATGATCACAACTTTAGTGCACATTCATGGTGCTCCAGGCCTGCCTCTAAGTGCTTTTCAGTTGTCCACTTACTAAGCCCATTTGATCGTTCTATGGGGGCGCTGCTTTTATTAGTAACAAATAAGAAAGATAAGATGTAGAAGGGTCAAATACGTGTTGCCTAATGTTATAAAACTTACAAGAGCCAGGATGTAAAACTGGGCAGAATAGTTCCCAAACCCTGCTCTGATGCATTATGCTTCTCTGCCTTTTATTAGAAAGATGTGAACGCATTTTTGGGTATCGTCTATAAATGTCTGTGTATATGTATACAGGAGAGAAGACACACACACGTACAAGTATATCTTACATGTACATTTTCTCTTTCACTTGCAGAGCTCTGCCTCTAAACAGGGAAAGGATGACTAACAGTTCCTTATGGCTGGTTGATTATCATAATACAAATCCCTACAAATGGAAACCATTGCCCTAGCTAATCTTAACATTCTTACATCAGCAGCTATTTCAAGAAGAAGCAATTCCCATCTGTTACAGAAACATATTCAGTGACAGCATACATGTCCTTATCCTAGTACCATCCCATTGCAGTGCGTTGGTGAAGATAGCATGGTTTTCTTTGTTGCTTCTGGAACATTCTCTCTAAGCCAAAATGTGTGAGGGAACTTGGTGCCTTCTTGGTTGTAATATACAGAAGAGTGACTATGACCTCTGCCTCTCTTTTCGAATTCACTAAATGTTCAGATGTTTGTAACAATCAAACCTAGGGTTTTATGTGCTTTTCTTGAAATATAATGCGTATCTGTTATTTTTCTGCTAAACGTGTTTTCCTTTTGGGGAAACAGCCCAACCCTACCTGGTAGAACCGTCATTCACATGGTCCTGCCTTGCCTGTGACAGTCATGGACTCATGACCCAGGCTAAGTCCTATTCTATCTGCCTGGACACTGAGATGGTTTCAGGGTTGGGCAAATGACCCACAATGGGATCGTCAGGGTTTTTCCTTAGACTTCTGAATGAGCCACTGGGGGAGAGGGTCTTGTGAGTAAGTAGAAGCCTGGATTGTTGAGAGTTGTTGCTGGCATGTGAAATGAGTCTACATGAGAATTAGCCAAGAAATAAACAAAGATGCCATGAACAGACTGATGCACTTTAGAGGGAAAGTGGGGGTGGGAGGCAGAGGTTAACTGGAATTTCTATGCATATATGCATAGCCCATTGACAGGAACAATAGTGTAGTGAAGGCTTAGGAGGGGCAGGTGTGTGTAGGAGGGGGTCAGTGGGAAAACAACAGCAACAACAATAAAAAAGTAAAGGGGACATCGATAAAACTTTCAACCATAAAGATGCATTAAAAAAAAAGATGCAAGAAAGGTGAAGAGATACCAAACTTTCAACTCTTGAGTTGAACCACATCTGAAACTAGGGTCTAATTTGGTGTTTTCCATTGTGCAGTTTAAGCAAAAGGGGAGTTTCTGTCAGTTGCAACCAGGAGTCATAATACATGCACTCCCAGAGCCAGAGAATGAGAAGAAAATGTACTGATCTAATTTCTTACCTGGTAGTAAAGCCCTGCATTGCCCTTCTGTCATTGGTTACTAGGGCCTGTCTCTGCTTGAATTCCTGTAATGACAGGAGGTTTTTATTTCCTTTGGCACTTCATCCTACCATCAGCCAACTCTAGTCTCCAGACAGTTAATGTTTCCTCTTATCAAACAAGTTGCCTTCTGAAACCTTCCCTTCACTAATCTCACTGACATTCTATGGAGCTTCACAGAAAAGTTAACTTGCTTCTTAAAATAATTGAAGACAATTATCTTGTCTCATTTCTCTCAAGCATCCCTTCACCTTTATTCAGCGAACAAACTGTGGTGCTCCTCACTCTGCCCATATCATGGTTCGCAAATATTCTCCTTTTCAGCTGTCTCAGAAGCTACCTGGGGAAGGTCACAGAGGCTGTTGTTTACCCCCACTCTCCCTTTAGCTGGTTTTTGTTTATGTTTTTGTGCACTGCTTCCTTTGAAAAAAAAAAAGATTGGGTAGTCACTGCACTGGTGGGTTTTCAACCTTTGAAAGTATTCCCTAATGCCAGAATTAATCAGAGTAGGAAACAAATCTCCGTGGATGACTGCTGATTTGCTTAAGGTTCATTTAAATTATTCTCGGGGTCTATGCCTTTACTGAGGCCGCCTGGAGTGCCTTCTAGCTCTGAATGCCTTCTCCACTGCAGTTCCCAAATCTTTCATGGTGTGAACAGTTACAAAGCTGAATATCTACGCGTTTCCAATTAAAATACTGATACTAATGATGAAAGGGGGAAATGGATTAATCGTTGGATTTAAGGGTTTTAAGTACTTTCTTGCTAATATCAATTGCTTTATGTAAAATGAAATTAAAATGCTTCTTTTCAAAAGAAGTCACAAATGTAACCCCTATAATAAGAAGTCAATTAATTCCGAGATGCTTCAGGAAAAA
>PVJN01032522.1:0-24106 GCA_004026805.1 Lasiurus borealis | reverse complement strand
TTATTTCAGGATTTGAAACAAGACCTCACTGTCTGCTCATCCTTTCAGATATGCCCTTGATTCTGATTCTATTTTATTCTTCAGAGCCATTCTATATAACCTGGCTAGCATCATTACATCTAGTATCCAAAGGAAATTATGGCCATAGTCTCTTCTAGTCCTTCAGTCAATGACCTGGAAAATAATAAGAGAAAAAGGAAATGAAGTACAGGAAGATGCACCATAGTTGAGAATTAAAAATTAGAGTTTCTAAAATAATGATTTGGATCCTTATTTAAATACTTATTTGATATGTTGAACAGATTAATCCTACAAAGTGATATTTCTAGAACATTTTTAGAAACCATCTAATATAAACTAAATATGATTTTTAGAAATTTACCTATCAAACTGTCAAGTTAGTCAGTATGCATTTGTTACCACAATGACTTCTTTGTGAAAAATATATGGCATTATATTTTCAATTTATTTTTTTCTGCTTGATGTGGATAAAGTGGAGACAGAAATTAGTGCTATCGCTTTTTAAAAATTCAAATGATCAGACATTATGATAGATAAAACAGTAAAACCATAATAGAGAAAAAGAGAGAGAGAACAAATAAGAGAGAGGAATAAATATAAGAGATAAAACACTTACATTAAGAATAAAACCTGGGTAAGAGAGATCTTTAATATTAAAATGATTTTAAGAATTCAGTATGTAAAACTTTATGCCAAACTTTCAAAAAGATCAATGAAATGAGTAAATAGCTCAAAGGATACAAAATGCCACAGCTAACTCAATTAGAATTAGATACACTGAAGAGATCTATATTTATTAATAGAAAAAATAAAAAAATTAATAGATAAAACTCTCCTCACAAAGAAAACTTCAATCCCAAATAATTACCAGGTGAATATTTAAGAATTATAAAAAAATAAACCAATTCTAATCAAATTCTAATCAAATTCTAAAATATAGTTAATAGAAGAGAAGGAAATATATCATACCTAATTTTATGAGGCCAGTCATATTTTTATACAAAATGATATATGCTCAAGGTGTTTCCTTATTTTCTATGGAAGAGATTAGGAAATCCTCAAGTGTCCATGTATCAGGACATGATATAGAAAAGATGACATATCAACATAATAGAATACTTTGCAATCATAACAGTGAAATGAGAACCCTTTTATATATTTTATATGAACTCTGAATAATTGTATGATATTCAGAGTCCCAGGCTTGTTAATGCAAGAAGCAAGGTATAAAACAATATATAACAAAAACTTGTGTAATAGAATAAAAATATATACACACCCAATTTTACTTGTTTTTAAAAGAAACACTGGGACAAATGACAAGAAATCAATAAAACTGGTTTCTTCAGTGGAGAGTGGGCAATATAAAGTTATGTTATTTAGAAGAAACTTATTGGAGCAGATGATAACCAAGCCAGGATCTAGAGAATTTGTAGAAAATTGCCAATTGAAGGAAAGAAATACATAGAATTCTTCCAGGATGAGTCTCCAGCATTTGCACTACAGTACAGTATGGAGCAAAGAGCTTGCGATTGGGCAGGGACTTGGATATCCAAGAGAAGGTATGTAATATTTTGCAATATATGAGTGTATTAAATCAACATGTTGTACACTTCTCCATTCACTTTTCCAGAATATAAAATACCTTTCTGAAACTTAAAATAATATTTAACATCAATTAGAATACCCTTTCTTAACTACATTTGTTGTCTGTAAGTTATTTAAGGGAAATAATCCAAATATATCCATAGTGTTACAAGTGAGACATGATGATCGAAATTAAAAGTTTATCTTCAACATCTATTTAATCCGATTTTCCAATATTACTTCTATGTTTAATAATAAGGAAATGGGAGTAAGATCATATTCATGATTCATGACACCTCTCCATTTACTTCTTTTACAGTTTATCTATATTATAAAAACCTAGTGGCCCTAACACCATAACAACCAAGGACAGGTCACTGGGTGGGAATGTGTGCGAGGCAAGGTGAACGGATGGGCGGGATCTAGATTCTGGGTCCCGAAGCTCAGCGGAGTCTGGCGCCAGGGGGTCTCATGCAATTTCCTGCGCTGGGTCACTAGTTGATATATAATTAACATATAAGGAAGAAAGGAATGACATTCTGTGACTTGAAACATGTGTTAGCTAATGCTACAATGGTAACCATTTTGCAATATATAAGTGTATCAAATCAACTTGCTGTATACCTCTCCATTCACTTTTCTCAAAGATACCCATTCTGAAACTTAAAATAATAATATTGAAGATCAATTAAAATAACTTTATCTAAATACAATTTTATGAAATGAAATCATTGTATTATAATCTCACAATGGAAGTTGATCAATTAAGTGTAACTGTAAAACATACCAATAAATATTTTTAATATATAGCATAGCTTACACATCATCATTAATACAGATTAATTTCAAAAGAAGCATGAAGATATGTTGTAAAATCTAAATTACATGCTTCCCCCCCAATTCAATTGTATTATTTAAAATTAATTGTAGTTACTTGGACAGTTCTTAACCTTAAATAATACTGAATGATATAGGAAGACATTTTTATAATTACCATATCAAACCACAAGCCTAAATGCTGAGAAAGTTATTTACCATAACTTCTAAGAAATCCCTTGCAGTCAGAAAAGATTGTGCACAACACCCTTCAATGTAGACATGTAAATTTATCGAGCACTCAGCTGTATAACCCACAAGGATCATAAAATGTGTTAGTCATTAAGAATCAATTATTTTTCAAACTTAATAAAGTGAATGTAATTGTAACTTTTAGAAAAATTGTCAATATCAAGTGGGGTTTTATTGTGTGTTTTTGCTGTTGTTGGTTTATTTTAGATTGTGTGTGTCAGTGTAAAAGAATTTTGCCCTGCTCTATAGATTTTGATTTGAAAGATCAGGGGAAGGATTTGCATTTAACAAGTCACTCCAGTAATTAACATTGGCATGCAATACTGGAAAATTGATTATACATTAAAAGAGAAATCAAGGTTATTAGTATTTGTACTTACGGGTTAATTGAGATTTTATTTGAACCTTTCTTTTGTAAATGAATAGATTTGATAAGCTGAAAAAGCACATTTTCTTTTTTTGTTGTTTGTTTTGTGTTGTTAATCTTTACCCTAGGATATTTTTACATTGATTCTTAGGGAGAATGGAAGAGAGAGGGAAAGAAAGAGAGAAACATTGATATATGAGAAATACATCAATTGGTTGCCTCCTGTTCCAGCCCAGACAGGAGAGGAGCTTGCAACCAAGGTATATGCCTTTGAGTGGAATAGAACCCAGACCATTTGGTCCATAGGCCGATGCTGTATCCATGGAGCCAAACTGGGTAGGGCTGTTTTATTTTATTTTTCCCAAAAAAATATTTTTGCTTTGAGCCTGGTGTATTTATACATTTGCTCAGCATACCTCTTATGGCTTGGACAATAAAAATTATCCTTCAGTTAGTTTCATGACTGAGTGAATATGTTTTCATGAATAAATTGTGAGATCTTTTTATAAGGATCTGGAATATAAGTTTTATGGGAAACTGTGATTGGTTTTCTAAATTGATTATAAAAACATATTTACTATAACAACATATTTGCATTATCAAGAATAAACCTAGGCCTAACCAGTGTGGCTTGGTGGATGAGCTTCAGCCTATGAACCAGGAGGTCGTGGTTCATATCCTGGTCTGGGTTATGGGTTCTATCCCCAGTATGGGGTGTGCAGGAGGCAGCCAATCAATAATTTTATTTCATCATTGATATTTCTATCTCCCTCTCCCTATTCTTTCTCTCTGAAATCAATAAAAATATAATTTTAAAAAGAGTAAGACCTAGATGAGACACAGGATAACTGAAAAGTGGGAAGATAATATGGATATACTTAGATCATGTTTTACTATTAAAGATTTAGGTAGACAACCTAGTGAGAATATAATTTCTACTATTTTTATTTTCAATTTGACCTTGAACTGATTAGTCTTTAAATTAGACCACTAATTAGTTTTCAATTTGACCACTTAAAAGAGTTAATCTATTTATCATCTTAAAACAGACTAATTAAAAATGAGCTTCATGAATTTGTTGTGAAGAATATATGATATAATGCATTTCGGGTGGTTATCACAGTTTCAAAAAAATGATAAATCCTCATTAAGAAAAGTCATTAAATCTAATGTCTTTCAAGAAAAATAAAATATAGATTATTTTCATAAGAAAAAGACTAAGAATATAAATAACAAATGCATTCAGATTGGCATTATTGCCTAGCTATGACTATATAAGCTACACCTGGATATAAAATATAAACCACAATACCCAAATAATGATTCAATTTATCTCATTTTCATTTTTTTAAAATTTCTTTATTGATTAAGGTGTGACATATGTGTCCTTAATCCCCTTTTAGTCCCCATTCCTTCCACTCATGCACTCAACCCCCTGTTGTCTGTGCCCATGGGTTAGGCCCATGTACATGCATAAAAGTCCTTTGGTTGATCTCTCCCCCTAACCTGCACCCTCCCCTACCTTCCCTCCAAGGTTTGATGGTTTGATTGATGTATCTCTGTCTCTGGAACTGTTTTTGTTCATCAGTTTATGTTGTTCATTATATTCCATAAATGAGTGAGATTATGTGATACTTATCTTTCTCTGACTGGCTTATTTCACTTAGCATAGTGCTCTCTAGTTCCATCCATGTTGTTGCAAATGGTAAGACTTTCTTCTTTTTTTACCACAACATAGTATTCCATTGGGTAGATGTGCCACATTTTTCTATTCTACTCATCTACTGATGAGCACTTAGGCTGTTTTAAAATCTTAGGTATGATAAATTGTGCTGCTATAAACATAGGAGTGCATAAAAAAAAACAAATAAAGTACTGAGACAAAACTAGCAAAATTTTTGGAAAGATAATACATATACTAGAAAACATAAAAACCATAGCCAAAGCTGATCACAATATTAGTGAACCAAAGGAAGAACATCTCAAAAAGATGAAAGATATAAAAGAAACATATTAGTCATTTCTAATACACAAATATTGGGGGTGGGGTGGGAGAGAAAGAAAGGAATATAGGGAAAGTAAGATAGGTATGGTTCTAACAACAACATTATTAATAAAAAACTCTGATTATCATGGTGGAAACATTTATGTAATAATAAGCTTCCAGAATGTGGAAATTTAGATTAAAAATTGCAACACATTTTGTTATGTACTGTCAATTATATTTTGTTATTTGTCTGTGCACAGCACTCGGTATTTTCAAAAAAAAATAAAATACATCATGAAACCATTAGTAACCAAAATTACTCACATAAAGGAATGGGTTGTGATGCAGCGTCTATAGTCCTGATTAAGAATATAATGTTATCTCTTTTGTGTGCTTTATTTGACTTTTTGCTAAAGAAAAGATGAACTACTGCTTTTGGCAGGAAATATTCATTCTATCTGCCAAAATTACTCTTGGTAGACAGCAATTCAGGTAATAAATATATTTTTATGGATAATTAGTTGATTGAATATCTGTGTAAATTTGAGTTTTTTTAATATTCATGATTAAATTATATCTATGAATATTTTATTAATTTCTGCTTTGTTTGAAATAATTATGCTGCAATATCACAGAAGCCAAATACTTAATATTAGCAAACTCTAAATACCAAGTCAATGGCATTTCTATGATGAAGTATCACCCCGAGCTTCTGTGATAGACAATGGAATATGCAAAATACAAACACTATGTCTCAGGTAGAGAGATCTGTAATCCATTATTTTCCTTAAAAGTAGAAAACCTAAATATCAAGCCAAACTCATTTTTTCTCAACACTTTTTAAAAATATATATATTTTATTGATTTCCTACAGAGCGAAAGGGAGTGGGATAGAGAGTTAGAAACATTGATGAGAGAGAGAGCCATTGATCAGCTGCCTCCTGCACGCCCCCTATTGGGGATGTGCCCGCAACCAAGGTACATGCCCTTGACTGGAATCAAACCCGGGACCCTTCAGTCGGCAGGCAGTTGCTCCATCCACTAAGCCAAACCGGTTTCGGCTCTCAACACTTTTGATGGAATCACTTGATTACAGAAAATTAAGTCTGCTTTTTAGTAATAAAACCCTCATCCACCGAATGGGTTTCATCACATGCCTGAGACGAATATACACACATTTTTGATATACACTCATTTATTGGACAAATATTGCCCAATTTAGATTTGTATTTAGGTACATATACCAAAATACTGTCATTGTTTATTTTTACCCCCAATGATCTGTAAGCTTTTAAGAATAGACATAAAACATTATATTTTGTTTTTGCTTATGTCTTGGTTTCTTGGCTCTAATACAATAAAAAGTTTTATATAAATGAACAAATAAAAAGAAATTCAAAATGTGCTCTCTAAGAGTCATTAGAGAGAATTGATATTTAAATCTAATCAGTGTACTGTAGAAGTTCCATCCCAGGGAGCATCATGCTGTTCTTTGGTAGTCAGGAAAAACCACTCAGGAAACCTGAGGGGAAAGACATAGTCTTTATCACTTAAACAATGGGGAAGAACTTGAATGGCAGCCAGTGGGGTGAGTTTCTGAACAGGTCAAGGTCAGTTAGGGGTTTCACAAACAGTGGGGAGGGTGTAGGAGTCTCGGTGGGAATGGCCTACTTGCAGGACTAGGACAAACAGAGAGCCTGGTGAGGCAAATTAGACATAAAGAACTTGAGAAACACTTGGGTATGAGCTGCTCTGCTCCTTGTGTGCATTGGCCGGGGGGGACAGGATCCACTGACTAGAAGGGGGGATTGGGCTAAATCCTTGCTTGTCTCACACTAAGCATGGGATGATAAAATAGTATCTTAATTTTTGGATTTCTCCCAATGTCCAGAGAAAGAATGTTTCACACTATGGGCCTTGCCTATGTGATGATAGATGTAGATTCTCCCTAACACTCCTGCCACATTTTCACTCTCGCCCAAATCTGAAACAACCACAAGGGTAATTCAAGTAGGTACATGCAGTTGTCCCCCATGAAGACTGAATCTCTAATCCTTCCAGCTGAGCAATCAGAAACAAATTTGAAAGATTTAAGGAGCTGAAAATCCTTACTCTCAGTTCCATTAGAAAACTGGTCCCCTGTATGTCACCTTTCTGCCTCCTGTCAGTATTTATAGCAGGAATATCTATGTAACATTTTGGGGCCTTATTGAAGCCACCAAAACCACATTTCTCAAAACCTCTTCTCATTTTTCTCGTTGTGGGTTTCCCTATTGACCATACTCATTTCATTACTAATCAATCTAGAAGAAAAAAACCACCCCTAACCAGTTTGGCTCAGTGGATAGAGCTTCTGCCTGTGGACTGAAGGATCCCAGATTTGATTCCTGTCAAGGGCATATGCTCAGGTTGTGTGAGGGCTCGATCCCCAGCAGGGGGCATGCAACAAGTAGCCAATCAATAACTCTCTCATCATTGATGTTTCTCTCTCTCTTTCCTTTTCCCTTCCTCTTGGAAATCAATAAAAATGTATTTTAAGGAAAAAAAAAAAGAAGAAAGAAAAGAAGAGAAAACCAGCATGGTAGCCAAACACTAACATTAATAAATTTCTGTCTTAGATTTTGTGAAAGTGACTAGACCCCTCTTTTAGACATGTGAATAATTATTCAGCTTTTGAAATCATTGCTATTACAAAATGAGAGAAACTCCATATCTACTGTCCATGTCTCATAATTTGGAAGGTTTTAGATACAAATACAGACATAAGAATAATATAGACCTTTTGTAGTGACTATATTGATACAGAAATCTGTCTGAATACTAGAGAACCTTGGTGAGTCAAATTTCTATTATGTTTTACTAGTAAATTATAGTACAAATGTTATAATTTAAGAAATGGAAATCTAAAATATCTCAGTTTGAGTCCCTACTATTATATTAATGTGTAGACAAATGCTTGCTACAGTAATAAAAACAGTATGATACCAGCATAAAGATAGACACACAGACCAATGAAACAGGACATAGACCCCAGAAGTAAACTCACATATATACAAAAAATTAATCTTTTATAAGAGCATTAAGCATACACATTGGACAAAAGATAGTCTCTTCCACAAATGGTATTGGAAAGACTAGATAAGAGCCCCAGGCAAAAGACTAAAATTTATTCTTATATACCATACACAAAAATTAACTAAAAATGGATTAAAGGCTTAGATGTTAAGATCTTATACCATAAAATTCCTAGAAGGGAACAGGGGGAAAGCTTCCTGACATTGGTTTTAACAATGATATCTTTTTTAGATATGACAGCAAGCACAAGCAATAAAATCAAATCAGTAGGACTATGTCAAATTAAAAAGCACCTGTACAACAAAAGAAGCAATCAACACAATGCAAAGGCAACTGTAAAACGGGGTGAGGGGTTGCACACCATGTATCTGATGAGAGGTTTAATACCCCAAATATATAGAACTCTTACAACTGTTATATTAAAGAAAGAGCTATGTGAGTCCTATACTTTGGCAGGCTAAGTAAGCACACCTAACCCTGTAAATGCCTCCAGATTGGGAAATCAAAACACTAAAGACAATTCAGTCACAAACAGCCATTTGGACTTTAAGGCCTTCCCAGTCAATAATTTCCTTACTTTGCTTCACTTTTCCTTGTGAAAGTCCCTTTCCGCTCCTGTCTGCAGAATGCCCACAACCACTTCCAAATTGGTGCTGCCCAATTCAAATACATTTGCTCCAATAAACTCTTAAAGTGTCTGATATGCCTTAGTTTATGTTTTCACAGTTCTGGTGTCAGAAGACGGACGCAAGGAGAGCCCCCAACCGCTCCAGGAGCAGAGGTACCTGTGGAGTTCCTGTGCTCTGGCTTCCTGAGGCCCCTGGAGGTCAAGGGTAAGTCCTCCTGAATCCTGGATCGCAGCTCTCAGCTCTGAGTGACCAGCTTTTATAAGCCATTTGAGCATTTTTACTTATATTCTGTGTCCAAAAACTACCTAGAGTCAGACTGGATGGAACTTCCGGGCTCAGATTGGGTCTGACTGAGGTCCAGCTGGATACACCAGCAGGTGAATCTAACCAAAGATAATCTTGAACTACAGTGACTCGGTGGAAACCTTTTAAATCAGATACACTCATCCATTTATTTTAGGAGGTGCCCTACACTCTAGAGAAGAAAGGTCCTAGAGAAGAAAGGGCTCAGCCAGGCACTTCCATAAAGAAAAATTATTTTTCCTCCTCTAGTTTCTAGTGGTCAGGATGAAACCCACAGGGACAGGCCACTCGCTCTGGGCTCTGCAGACCAGACTCTGGGAAAATTGGCAGCCAGGCAGGAGGTAAGAATTCTCCCCAACCTCAGCTTTCTTAGAGCTGTACCTGGGGTCTGGTCAAAAGAGAATGGTAGAAAATAAATTTTTGTTGTTGTTGATTTCCAAAGTCAGATTAGTAAGAGAAAACAATGTTTATTAATCTGTCCTCTCCCTGGGACAGTTGTTGCCTCTTCTCTGTCTCGTTTTATGTCCTAAGAACTTGGCTGGGCACAGGTAGGGGGACTGCAAATATGGTAAATAATTCTGTTCTGTCCTGTGGGGGGTGGGCTGTCAGGATGACCTAAATTGGTTGTGAACTTCTGCAAGTAGTGGTGAGGGTGTCTGTCCCTGTCATAAATTGTAGTCAATAATCTTATTTCAAGGGCCCTATTAGAAATAGGGGGAATGTGCTCTGGTCTGAAGGGCATGCAGGGACGGATCCCCTGAGGCCCAAATCAGAGAGTAAACTGGGCATGCGCAGGCCAAACATTTTCCAGCAGTTTAAAGTTTCCTGCGAGACTTTGGCTTCTGGTACCGAATGCTGTGGTGCAGACATTTGAGGTCTCTCACGGTCTAAGGCTGTAGAAGCCCAAATGTGTCTGTGCATTTGCACATCCTTGGGGCCAGGTATTCTAGCAGCTCAAGGTACATACATATATGTTTGTATAGTGGAATATTATTAGGCCAAAAAAAGGGAAATCCTGCCATTTATGCTATTGGATGAACCATAAACCTGGTGCGGTATGCTAAGTGGGATAATAAGGCAGACACAGAATGACAAATACTGTGTGATCTCATTTATATATGGAATCTAAAAATGTCAAACTCCCAGAACCAGAGAGGAAAACAGTAGTTTCCAAAGGGTGGGAATCAAGAGAGATGTGGGTCAAAGGATAAGATGAAAAAGTTCTCAAGAGCTAATGAATAACATGGTGATTGTAAATAATGACATGTTGTGCACTTGAAAATTTCTAGGGGAGTAAATCTCAAGTTTTCTCACCACAACACATATACACAGAGGTAATTATGTGAGATTATGGATTGTTAGTCAACTTGGTGGTTGTAACAATTTCACAATGTGGATGTAAATTAAATCAACACATTGTGCAACTTAAATATATACAAATGTTGTAAGTCATGCTTCAATAAAACTAGGAAAAATAACAAAAACAGATGTAGAGACAGAGAAGCATAAAACCTCAGAGGGGCTGTAGTGGGGAGGGTGAGGATAAGGGGGAGAGATCAACCAAAGGACTTGTATGCATGAATATAGGCATAGCCAATAGACACAGACACCAGGGGGGCTGAGGGCATGAGTGGGAAGGGGGGTGAGGGGACAAGAGGGGAATAAGAACACATGTAATACCTTAATCCAATGGTCAGCAAACTGCAACTCTCGGGCCACATTCGGCTCGTGAGCTCTGAGCTGTAGTTTGCAGCTCTATTGACGAATGAATTTGCCAACCATTGTCTTTATCAATAAAGAAAAAAAAACTGGAAAAAATAAAGGAACTACTTTAATTTTAGTTACTGCTCTTCCATATATCTATATTAATTAATAAAAAGGTATGATGCTATTTGACCATCATACCTTCGTGACGCCCAACAGCCAATCAGAAGTGAATATGCAAATTAACCAACAAAGACGTTGGATTAATTTGCATACACAGGCACCCAGTGGCCAGGGGTGGGGCGGGGCAGGACACAGGTGTTCTGTACCACTCTGGCCTCTCCAGGCCTCTGGGCAGCATGGGAAGGTGGAAAGGCGGCTCTGGCCAGAGGAAAGGTGGTGCTGGCAGCCAGGAGAAGGAAGGCCCATTCTTGCACAAATCTTCCTGCATCAGGCCTCTAATTAGCATATAAAGAAATGAGATTTAAATAATTTTGAACTTCAGTTTCCTTCTTTTAACCATATACTTACAAATATTTAATATGTACTTGGGCTCAACTATTTAATAGATGAGGCAAATAGAACAATATTTAATATGTATTTGGACTCAAATATTTAATAGATGTGGCAAATAGAACAATGTTTAGGAATGATGTTTTTTATGAGCCACAGTCTTAAACCAAACCCCAATGGCAGCACCTTATTTCTTTCAAAGTATCTGGCAGAGTTTAACTTTATGAATTGCTAATTACTTCTATTTTAGTTTAGAATTATTTACATATTTTATGAATGTTATTAAATATCTTATAGTGTTTCTAAATAGAGTTCCACATAGCTAAGGATATAGTTTTTTCCCCATTACTTCATTGACAATCAGGGAAAAACATGTATGTTGTGAAAATATCTCCTTTTAAAGTCTTCTAATACTTTGCATAATTATTAAAAAAAAAGAAAGAATGTCCAATGTATTTGGAGTTAAAGTTTTAGACAGAGTAGAAAAATGCTAAAATATTCTATGCAGATATTTAAATTTTTAGAGAATAATTGTAATCAATATTAGAATTATTTATACTTGAATCTCTTATTATCTTGAACAACTCTATGGGAGTAAAAACTGTTGATATGAATTTTTCATTAATTTCTCTTAAATTACACAAATAATTCATAGATTTTTAAGAACAGTTTATTAAATATATTGCATAAACATTTTCTCCTAGGTAATGAGGCTTTATAAATTGCCAACAAATATTTAACATACATATTATAAATTTCTTAAAAGAGGCATGTATAAATTTATAAAGGTTGAGAAGAGAAATTGCCTGTCTGCACTTGAAAATAGGGAAATTTCTTATTGCATTAAGGGCATTAATGAGCTGACCTTTGGAGCTATATGCCTACCTGATTTTCTCATCATGGGGCTTTAACTGTTTGCATTTGCTGTCTATATGGCATTGAGAACCTTGATAACCAGGCATGGCCCCATGATGACTCTGTATTGATTTGTATCCAGATAATTTTTTGTCATCCAATTAGACTCAGTGGTATGTCTTAGTCTTTACCTCACATGGACCCAAGCAATTTTTATCAGTGTGTTGCCTTTCTTTCTATCAGGACTTAATCAAAATTTAAATATTCTCATTTTCTGCCTGCAAAGCTTGCAGAGCACATTTTTATAAAAAAGTGAATTTAATATTTCATTTTTCTATTTGTTTTAACATCAATCCATGCAAATGCTGGTATTTTAACATGTAAAACTCTCCTATAACTACTATGTAAAATACTGAAGATAAACAACCTTCTTGTTTGGGCAGGAATAAAAGAGACTTGTCTGTAACAAGGGCTAAATTAGATCTTAGTTTCTCAAAGATATTTTCTCTCTAACTTAAAAAAAAAACAAACACAAACACTATTAAATATTGCTATAAACTTGTGGTTGAATTTTAAAAGTTTTCCATGAATTTCTTGACAACTTGTTAGTAAATGCTTATCAAAAGCCACAGATCAAACCAACTTCTAACTCTAGTAGTACAATTATTTTTGGTACCAAAAATTATGCTCCATTATAAATTTTATATTTATTCTCCCGAGAGACATTTGTGACCTCCTTGATTTTTACCTTCTACTAATATCGAAATTAGGATCAAAATCTTTTACATCAACAGCTTAGCTACTCTTTAGCTTGTTAAGGGCAATGTCTTATTGATAAAAATCAGTCACTATGCTTTAGATAATAGAGTCACAATATTCTCTTTTAAGTATTTATTTATTTTACCGATTTCAGAGAGAGGAAGGGAAAGGAAGAGAGACAGAAACATCATCAATGATGAGAGAGAATCATTTATCAGCTGCCTCCTACATGCCCCTTAGTGAGGATCAAGACCACAACCTGGGCATGTGCCCTGATGGGGAATCTAACTGTGACCTCCTGGTTCATGAGTAGATGCTCAACCACTGAGCCATCTGGGCCTGGGATACTCTTAAAATGCTTCTTATTTGAAATTTATAACAGAAGAGGTATTTCTGTGTACATAGTTATGTTGTGTACTATGTATGTGAGTATATGTGTGTTTCTTTGTGGTTATTTCTATTTTTATGAACTTGATAAATAACCTAGTTGGGATAGTGCTTCCAGAAATAGCTTGCTTATTTCAAGGTTACTTTAGGAGCAATATATATATTTATATATACCTAATTATATTCTGCATTCCTAACATTTGTAATTGGTTTCCTTTGGAAATAGATTATAGATACTGAGGAAAAGGAGAATGCTACACTTGTAATTTTTTTTTCTTCCTTTACTGGGGTCAATGGCTGTGAAAAGCCTTCCCTTCCCATCCCCCATAATGATTGATTACAATATTTCAGCACAGATTTCTATAATTATTTTCACAAGCATTGAATGTTTTTCTAACTTGTAATTGTTTTAATAAGATTGATATTTTGTGATTGTTTTATTGTAAGGTATTTATCTTAAAATGCACTGTAAAAAATTCATTTCTGTTTCAAGGAGAAAAAAAAGTCCTCAATAGATATGTAGACTGAGAAAAACAAAATTAAAAGATCAATTTTGAAACCCAGGTCTTTGAATTTGCATTTATAATCCATTATTTTTGTACACCTACAATGATTCTGTACATCTTTAATGATTCTGAGTAACAGTCTATGAGTTTGCCTGAAATCTGGCTCAAATGCTTTTCACATTTCAGACATACTTTAAAACTGTAGGATCAGTTAAACATATTTAATCAGTAATCTATAAGACAATGTACATTGATCTTAAGTAAAATGTGGGGCTGATTTTACTTTAATTGGAGATCCTGTAAAGCCAGGAATTAAATCAAATTAGATTAAATATAACAAGTTATTAATAAGGAACAAAAGCAAGTAAAAATAAATTATTAATAAAAGAGAGATACAGAGATAGTGAGATAAAGAGAGGTATTTTACATTCCATGGAAAGAGTCTGCATTTCAATAAAGGTGGGTAAAGTGTAATGTAGCAAGAATTCTTCACAGACCTTTTAGCATCCAAATTATGGCATGCATATTGCATGGTGCAATTTTACAAGCCTGTAAAATAGTAACATTAATAGCCCAGCATCTTTAAAATCATAAGTCTGCAAAATGATTCACTTGCCATGCATATTGAATATTAATAACATCAAGTAGCTGCATTTATTAACCTTTTACATTAATGGCCAGAAATGAAACATGCTGAGAACAATTGCACAACAGAGGGGAAAATGTTTGATGACTATTGGGTTTCATTTGACAGTTAATAAAAACCATCAAGTACATAGTATGTTAGATTAGCTGATCTGAATTCCATATGACAAGTCATTATTATTAAAGGCAAATAGAGGGTATTTTCAAATACGCCCTGGAGTGAGGTAGACTAAAATATGATGGTGCACTCTTGAATGTCAAGGACATTTTGTGCAGTGCGTAATTGAAAACTATATGTAATGTGCAGTTTGGGGACTGTTTCGTGTTCCTCTGAAGACCTCAAAGCATCACATTGAATATTTTACTGGAATCTGTCAAACTCAGCTCTAGATTCAAATGCATAACAAATATTTATGGACAATCACCATTTTGATGACAGAGAGAGTGTGTCAAAACTAACTACATCATTATAGTTAGCTTATGAGTAAGTGTATAAGTGTCTGAACTGTTACTATTTCCCCTTTAATTTCTTTTACTTAAAAATCAGTCAAATTTCACATAATCTATGTTACCTTTTGTGAGAAAATTAGAGTCATGGAAAACAGGATGATTTTTCAATAACGTAATGAGTGATAAGCTATGATTCTGACTAACTGTGTCTTCCTAAATGTCATCCATAATCATCAAGAAGTATGTAGACCATTATAAATAGGGCAGTTTTGTTTTAAGAATATTGAAAGTTTAAAGTTTGTAAATACTGGTAACCTCATAAATAAGTGCTTTACAATATGGTATTCTAAAATATTGGCAAATAAATGTTATTGTTTACTGTGAGAATTTTGGTACACTTATCACCCACTATGCATACACCCATATATACATTACCTATGGACACAGATAATAGGGTGGTGCAGACCTGGGAGAAGTAGGAAATGGTGGAAGGGAAAAATAGGGGGAATAAAAGGGACACTGCAATATTTTCAACAATAAAGATTTTTAAAAAATCTTCGCCGTGAAGTATTTCACTGTACCCTCCCCTAACAGGGATGATGTTGTATGTCCATCTCTGGTTGTACACTGTATACACTCCAAAGTATTGCATTTACCACACTCTTTTGTAAGGATTAAAGTGTCTGGAGACTGTGAGCAACTTGAGGACAAGTACTATGTCCTCACCAGTTTTGTATGTGTTAACCATTAGTCTTGGCATGTAGAAGATCCTCTACAAACCTTCCTTGTCTAAACGAATACCAGTTGGATTTTTAACTTTTTCTAAAACAAAACTTTAGACTTTATTCACAGACAGTATTAAAGAATGAGATTCAATTTTTAAATGGAGTGGCACCTTAACTGGTTTGGCTCAATGGATAGAGTGTCTGTCTGTGGACTGAAGGGTCCCAGGTGCGATTCTGGTCAAGGGCATGTACCTTGATTGTGGGCATATCCCTGGTAGGAAGTATGCAGGAGGCAGCTGATCGATGTTTCTAACTCTCTATCCCTCTCCCTTCCTCTCTGTAAAAAATCAATAATGTGTGTGTGTGTGTGTGTGTGTGTGTGTGTGTGTGTGTGTGTGTGTTGCTTAGTTCTGAAACATGTAGGACTATAATCTCCCCAAAGCAAGGTATACACAAAATATATCCCTGGAAGGGGCTGACAGCAAACCAACAAGATTCAACTCAGTCCTCCAGGGCACCTAGAGAGATCCTGGAAATGCCTGGGAGGGTAAGTACTGCAGAGAGTCGGTGACACACTTCCTGCCTGGGTTACCAGTTTTTGTTGATTTTCTTGTCACTAGAGGGGTCGGTACTAGGTGGCATAGCTGCAGATAGGAGGTCTCTTGCACGGGGTCCGGTGAGGTGCACCTGTATTCAAGGAAGCGTGATGAATTCCGTGGCTTTTTGCAGGGTTTGCTCTTTTCTCACCTGAAGGCAAAACCCTGGGAAAGTGGGCATGTGCAGAAGAAAGATGAGTTCACACTTGATCACAGGTGGAAGCAGGGATGATGCTGAGGGGGGGGGGTTGCTGTATGGTGGGCACAGGGCCCTGGGTCTCCTCCGCCTACTCCCAGCCCCCTCCCCTCTTGTGTGATGGACTTGTGATAGTGAAAGTGGAAGCAGACTCATCAGGAGTTCAGTAGTCCAACCTGCCTGTGGACTGTCTGTATCTGAAACTTGTTGACAGTATTCTAATAGATTCTGTTATCAGGAGGTGGCTGGACCCAAAGAGGCCCTGAGCTGGCTCATGGAACTTTGTTATCGGTGGCTGAGGCCTGGGATGCACTCAAAGGAACAGATCCTAGAGCTGCTGGTGGTGGAGCAGTTCCTGACCATCCTGCCTCCAGAGCTCCAGAACTAGGAACCAGGCTGTGGGCAGAGCATGGGCTCTTGAGAGAGCACTTGGTAGGTCAAGAATGTTCCTATAACTTGAGAGGAATGGGAACATCTGGACCTAGTTCAGAGGGACTTCTGTGGGGATACCACACAGAAGGGTTGTGGGGACACAGCCCTACCAATTTTGGGAACTAGAATAGAGAACAAAGAGTTGATTCCAAAGCAAGACATTTAGAAGTAGAGCCACAGATGCAACTACAAGAAGGGTCCCAGGGGAAGGCTCCTGTGTTGTCCAAATGTGGTGATACTCAGAAGGAGATGGTAGGAAAGCACTCAGGAACCTCTTATTCCTGAAACGTGAAAATTCTCCTGAGGAATAAGGACTCACCAGCATCTTAGATCTCAAAAAATGATCCCACAGAAGAGGAAGACTCCAAAAATAATGAAATTGGAAATAGTGCATGGCCTGACAGCAGAGAGGTCTGTTCATGGTGCTGAATGTAGCAACAAATGCAAACAGTTTAGATATGGTGAAATTTCAAGTGGTAAAAACCCCACAAATCTGTTGACAGTGTGGGAAATGTTCATACTTCAGGCCTTTTGGGGATCCAGAGGCAGCTCCATGAAGAAAGTCCTTATAAATATGATGACTGTGAGAAGAGTTTCAAACAGCATTCTGACTTCTTAAAGCACCACAGACTCCCCACTGGGAGAAACCCCATGAATGTCAAGAATGTGGGAAGAACTTCAGTCAGAGCGCTGGCCTGATTAAACAGCAGAGGACACACACCAGAAAAAAGCCATACGCATGTCCCAAATGTGGGAATAGCTTCAGACAGAGCTCACATCTCAGTTAGCATCAACAAATTTATATAGGAGAGAAACATAAATGTACCCAAAGTGAGGAGAACTGTTGTATTTCTAACCATTTGAGGCATCAGAAAATCCATACAGGGGAGAGACCCTATACATGTGAAGAATGTGAGAAAAGCTTTAAATGATGCTCTGACCTCTCTAAACATCAGAGAATCCATACTGGGCAGAAGCCTTATGAACTGTCTGTGGGAAATGTTTCTGTCAGAGTGTGACCCTCATTATACATTGCAGAACTCACAATGTAGAAAGACCTTATAGAATGTCCACACCTTATCTGACACCAAAAGATCCACAGAAATAAAGTCCCATCGTTTTGCATGGTTCTACACAAATCACACAAACAAAAAACAAATGTTGATGTCATCCTAAAACAACCTCACAAACACACCCAGAAATTATGTTTAACCAAATATCTGGGCACCCAACCATCTTGGCACCAACCATCTGGGAAAAAGATGAGTCAAATTGACACAAAGAATTAACTATCACAGTCGATAAGGGCAAAGGGTCAGAAGAATTTAAAATACAGCAGTAAGAATGCCATAAAAGCCATCCAAAGCTCAAGAAAACGCATAGAATGACCAAAACTGAATCAACCCAACAAATGTGTGCTTGAGTGTCTTCAGTTGTAAATTCTGAAAACTTGGATTTTTCTTAAGCTCTCCTTCAGAACATACCAATTTCATCACCTGGCCTGCACCTACTTAAATGTTGCTGAATCCTTGTGATTTTATTTCTGCTACCAGAAATCTAATTAAATTTGCCATCATTTATTAATTAGACCTGGTGCCTATGCCCCTGACCCAGTTTTCCTGTGTGGCTCTTGCTGCTGCAATCCATTTCCCACTTATCAGCCAGACTGTTTTTTGTGACACATGTATTGTATTTGTCAATTAAAGTAATTAGTGTAGGTTTTCCATTGTACTTAGAATAAAATCCCATAGTTTTGAAATGACCTACAGAACCCTGCACGAACTGCTTGGTCCCTACCTTCCTCTCAAACCCTCTTTTACACTCAGTAACTTTGTTTCTCCATCACATTAGCCTTCTCTTCTTTTGAGGAATTCTGCAAATTAATCCTTGACTCAGGACAGTCGCAAAGCTACTCTTTACATAGAAAGCTCTTGCATCATTCATCTATAAAGTGATTCTTTCATATCATTAAAGGCTCAGCTCAAATGTTACCTTTTCAGATACTGTCTTTATCAAACTTTTCTCAAGGAAGTTGATAGTTTACACTTTTGATTGATCACTATATGTTAGATACTATATTCATCAATAATATAAATTGTCCCAAAGTATCACTTGCTTCCATTGGCAATATTTCTAAATCTATTTGTAGCCAATTTGGGTTGGTAAAACTAGACAGAAAAAAAACAAAGGGACACATGTTCTGTGTATAATCTTTTCTCTTTTCTGTACTAAGCTAGCACTAACTGTAGTAGTCTAATATATCATTATTAATATGAATATTTTGATGTTTGCATCTTCATGAATAATATTTTTTCTTTATTATATAAGCTTTCAAATTTTATAAATATTTTACTGGTTATCAAAGTAAATTTATTGACACTTTTATTCCATAATTGAAATGCTACAAATTAGCTTTGATATATGGCATTCAAATAATTTTTTGGATGAAATAAAATGTAAGTGGGTGAAAATAGCTTAAAAATGAGACCAAATATCTATTCTGATTGTATAATCATTCTCTATGTGTCTAATGAAGCTATGCATGGAAAGTAACTCTCTGAAGCTGCTTCTCTACAAATGTATAAAATTCAGGGATTTCCTTAATTCTCTACACAAAACCATGACCACATTTGAGGCTTCCTGGTAGAAATTGTGAATTAGAAAAACAAGCAGATGTTTTATGTAAAGGATATATAAAGACAAAAATTATATACAGTTGTTTGTATGGAAAATAATATAATAATTAATAAATAATAATACAAGAATAAACTGTTTTGTGTATTCACAACTATGCACTTCCTTTTGTCCCACCCTGTATAACGGAATAGTTATTTAATGGATCAGAGAATTAGTATGAAAGAGAAAAATGACTCTTTAGAAAAGGTGAGTTAGGGTAAAATATAGATAAAAACATATACATAGAGTTAGATATACATACAATATACATGGTAGAGTGAGACTTATTCTGACACTGATTATCTTACCTAGTGATAGAGAAACATGTAAATTAACCATACCTTCGCTATTCCCACAGCCAATCAGGATGAGTATGCAAATTTACCCAACAAAGATATAGGTGGGGCAAGCAGCACTATGGCCTGCTCCTAGGGGTCCAGGTTCATCACCAGGTGCTGCCCACAAGGTACCAGTCCATTGGGCCAGGGAGGTGGGGTGGGTAACACCAGATGCCACCCGAGGGTTCCAGGTCCATCGCAGCCCCCAGTTGGGGCAGCGAGCCACCTAGCCACTCCTGTGGGGCCCTGGGAACATCGCTGCCCTGAGGAGGTGTGGCTTGGCTTGCTTAGGCACTCTAGTGGGGTCCCAGAAACATCGCTGCCCTGAGGTCGCATGGATGGACCTGCTTAGCCACTTCAGTGGGGCCGGGAACATTGCTGCCCCATGGAGGCATTGCTGGGCCTGCTTAGCCACTCCCATGGGGCTCTGGGAACATCTCAGGCATTGGGGTTGCTGAGACCCAGACGGCCTCTGGCCACAGAGTCACAGCTTTGCAGAGACTAAGGCCAGGGATCTGCCTCAACTGAAGAGAGAGAGAGGGGTTCTGCAGTGGCCCAGGGATACAGGTGGGCGAGGCCAGGGATCAAGGGATGAAAGGATTCCTTTGTGGAGAGTCAAGGACCTTCATCCCTGAGGCAGGGTTTGAGGGGTGGTGCCACCTCAATGGAGGGGTGCTGCACTGCAGGGTACCGGACTGACTGACGGGATTCAAACAAGCACACAGTGCTAACCGGCCTCGCCCAGGCAGCCTTCGCACTTCAGAGGCTGTGACTCCTGCTCCAGCCTTGACCCAAAAGCAAGCCCATGCCACCCTGCCCCAAGGCAGAGCATACGTTGGCGGTGAGTGTGAAGCCTTCCATCTCTCTGGAGAAGGGGGTTAGTAAAGAATGGGGGCAGGGAACCGGGGAGAAGAAAGAATGTGGAGCGTCCACAATGAAGAGGTGCTTGAGAAAGAGGCTTGGAACCCCGATGAGAAGGTTTGTTCTGTTTGCCCGGCAGCTGCCTCTTAGGAAGGACAGAGAGCATGGCTCTGAGGGCTCCCTGTGTGCTGAGTCAAGTTCCACAGCCAACTGGAATTGGCCTCCGTTTCCTGGTCTGTAAAATGGATTAAGGGTGTCCCAGTGCCTTCACTGAGCTTTGATGGCCAATTGAAATACTATATAAGGAAAGTGAGGGAAGAAGTGAGAAAGAAAAGGAAAGGCAAACAACACAAAATAAAGACTGGAAGGAACCTATACACCCATTGTCACTTGAATAGTGAATATAGTCAATAGTGTTGTAATGATGGTATGATGCCAGGTGGGTACTGGAAATATTGGGGAACACTTGGCAAAGTATATGATTGTCTAACCACTATTCTGTAACTAATATTAAACCTGAAACCAAAACAAATTAATATTGAATGTAAAGAAATGGAAATTGGAGTGAAATTTTTATAAATTTCAAAGTTTAAATAAAGGCTGTAAAGGAAGGAAGGGGGAGATTAAAATAGTGTTTTTCATTTTACCACTTTATTGTCTTTTCAGCACATGAAAAAGACAGTTGTTTTTATATAGTGCTTTTGTACTTTTCTAAGTCATTATCTTATTTTAATTTCAGGGCAAATTAAAGACAAGATAATTATTCCCTCCACTATTCAAAGAAAAAAATAATCTTGGTGTCTGGTCCCAATGATTCAGTCATGAAGCCCTTATTGTAAAGTAGGTTTAGTAAAATTTTCTGTGAAGGGTCATATCTATACTAATAAAAACCTTGGGGGTGATCAGGTCATCAGAGGAGAGTAGTCGGGGGCAATCAGGTTGGCAGATGAGCAGTTAGGTGTCAATCAGGCCTGCAAGGACGCAGTTAAGGGGCAATCAGGCAGGTGAATGGTTAGGAGACAGTGGTACTGGATTGTGAGAGTGATGTCCAACTCTCCCACTGGGATCAGGCCTAAACCTGCAGTCAGACATCCCCTGAGGGATCCCAGATTAAAAAGGGTACAGGCAGCCGAGACTGGTTTGGTACAGTGGATAGAGCACCGGCCTGCGGACTGAAAGGTCCCAGGTTCAATTCCGGTTGGGGGCATGTACCTTGCTTGCAGGCACATCTCCACTGTGGGGCGTGCAGGAGGCGGCTGATCGATGACTCTCTTTCATCCATGTTTCTGACTTTCTATCTCTCTCCCTTCCTCTCTGTAAAAAATCAATAAAATATATTAAAAAAAAAAGGTGCAGGCTGGGCTAAGGGACACCTTCCCCAGTGCACAAATTTCATGTAGTGGGGCTTTAGTCCTACCTAATAAAATATTAATATGTAAATTAATCATCACTCCACTATATCCACAAGCCATGCCCCTCAGCCAATCAGGAGTGAGTATGCAAATTAACCCCAAACAAGATGGCTGTGGCCACAGAATGAGCAGGAGGCTTGGCTTCACTCAAGGCTACAGAGTTTCATTTACAGAAGATAAATAAATCCCAGATACCAGGACCTCCACTTGGGTCACTGGGGAAAGTGGCTGGCCTGCAAAGCAGCACAGGCCCCTCACCCAGGCCACCCCACCTCCCTAGGGAATCCTCACCCTGATTTAGAACCCTCTTTAGGGCAAACCAGCTGGCCCCCACCCATGCACCAGGCCTTTATTCTATATAATAAGGGAGTAATATGCAAATTGACCATCACTCCAACTCACAAGATGGCTGCCCCTATGTGGTCAAAGATCCTGCCCCCATGTGGACACAAGATGGCCAACATAAGATGTCCTGCTTGGGAAGGCAATTGGGAGGGCAGCCGGGGAGGACAGCTAGAGGCAAACAGGCTTGCAGGAGAGCAGTTAGGCATCAGTTAGGCAGGCACGGGAGTGATTAGGGGGTGATCAGGCTGGCAGGTAGAAGTGGTTAGGGGCAATCAGGAAGGCAGGCAGGTGAGCAGTTGGGAGCCAGCAGTCCTGGATTGTGAGAGGGATGCTTGGATTTCTCTGGTAATGGAGGAAGCCAAGCTTACCACTCACACTGGTATCTGGGATTTATT
This sequence comes from Lasiurus borealis, assembly GCA_004026805.1. Taxonomy (NCBI): domain Eukaryota; kingdom Metazoa; phylum Chordata; class Mammalia; order Chiroptera; family Vespertilionidae; genus Lasiurus; species Lasiurus borealis. The sequence goes on along the minus strand of PVJN01032522.1, from coordinate 1,274 downwards.
TATCTTCTATAAATGAAACTCTATAGCCTTGAGTGAAGCCAAGCCTCCTTCTTGCTCCATGGCCGAAGCCATTTTTGTTGGGATTTATTTATCTTCTATAAAACTTTGTAGCCTTGAGTGGAGGCCTGGGCCCAAACAAGGTGTGTGGTAAACTTGGCTTCTTCCATTGCTAACCTAAGCCTCCTCTCAACGCAGGACTGCTAGCTCCCTACTGCTTGCCTGACTGCCTTCCTTATAGTCCCTAACCACTTCTACCTGCCAGCCTGATTACCCCCTAATTAAATATAATTTTTTTCTATTTTCTTCATGCAAACCAGCTATGACTGCATCTTGAGTTATAAGAACCCATCCCTCAAAGGGTCCCAGATTGGAGAGGGTGCAGGCTGGCCTGAGGGACAGACACCCCCATGCACGAATTTCATGCACTGGGCCTCTAGTATGTTTATATTGTGGAAAGTACTTGAATGGTAAAAAAAGTGCATTTTCCCTGAATCTTACATTTTACTTGAGACAAGATAAAAAAAAAATGGTAAAGAGTATAAGGTAGTCCAGTTTGTAATGACAAGATATAAATGATCTACTATAAAAGACAGGAAAACTATGGAAGCTATGCTATCTGAAAAACAGGAATACCTAAAGTGAAACTTTGGAAGCCCAAGAAGTTACATTGCTTTGTTTCCCATATCAGGAGACAATTCAGTGGTTTAGTTATAAAAATGTTCTGTCAATTAGAGCATAACAGCCTTTTATGTTATTTGTCTCATTGTGGTACAGAAACAATTTGGGTTTTTGATTTCACAATTCTCATGTATTTTTATATATTGCTGTTACAAGTCATCTATTTTGTAACATTCCATTTAATAATAAGCTGTAACTTTAAATTCATTGTCTCCCATTCTTCCGTTACAAGTTATTTTAATTTGTTGATGGAAATTGATGGATCAAAATGGAAATTTTGATGGTAAAGCCTCAGGTCATAAAATGCTTCATTTACATACCACAAAGAAGAGCACTTTCAAATTTTGCATTATTCTAAAATGTAACTGGGTTTATAACAACATTAGTCTTTGCTGCAATGAAAGTAGCACAGTACATTGATTAGCATGATGGTGGATTGATTAGATTTCATTCTACATTGATGAGTCAACGGAGACAAGCAAAGGAAACTGCTGACTCAGGATTTATGAAATGACAGGTGGAGCACATTGCTAACCAAGCAGCATTAAGCGTTATTTCCTCTTCTCTGACAACCCATTCTAAACTCTGCATTACAA